>JASAMZ010005280.1:0-45731 GCA_030248115.1 Linhomoeus sp. GSCO2_2 | reverse complement strand
AGATTGAGAAGATGTTGAAGATGGGGGTGATCAGAGAGAGCAACAGTCAGTGGAGCTCTCCGATCGTGCCAGTGAGGAGGAAGGACCTCCAGGGCAACTTCGTGGGCTATAGAGTGACGCAAGACTATCGGCGTCTGAATCGTCACGTGAAAGTGCCACAGTACCCCCTCTCCAACACGGTCGAATTGCTGGAGCAGATGGCTGGCCGAAAGCCGAAGTACTTGGGTCGTTGGGACCTCGTCAGCGGCTTCTACCAAGCTGGGCTGTACCCTGAGGACGCTGCGAAGACCGCGTTCCGCTCGCCTCGAGGGCTGTTCGAATATGTCAGATTGCCCATGGGAATCTCGGCCAGTCCCGCCATCTTTCAGCGCCTGATGATGAAGGTGCTGCAACCCCTGGTGGACAAGGGGGGCGTCACGGTGTACATCGATGACGTCGGACAGGCGGCGTGCACGATCGACGAGTACGTGGAACAGATAGATGGGATCTGCCAGCGTTTCGTCGAGGTCGGCATGAAATTCAAGCCCAGCAAATGCGAGTTCTTGTTGAAGGAGATGACGTATTTGGGCCATATCATCTCTGAGAACGGCATTCGAGTGGATCCCAAGACGGTGACGGCGATCCTCGAGCTGCCTGAGCCGAAGACGCAGAAGCAGGCCAGGAGGCTGTATGGCCTCGCCAGCTATCTGAGGAGGTTCATCAAGGACTTCGCGCAGATCGCCAAGGGAATGGCGGAGACGTTGAAGGGAGACCCGAGGCACTTCAAATGGACGAAGTCGGCCTCGGAGTCGTTCCAGGCCCTGAAGCAAGCCTTGACCAGTCCACCAGTTCTGCAGCCTGCAGACGCTGCCAAGCCGTTCTGGCTGGAAGTGGATGGCAGCAAGTATGGTCTTGGCGCTGTGCTCGCGCAGCAGGGGGAGAGTGGAAAGTTGCACCCCGTCGCCTACGCTAGTCGAGGGCTCAATAAGCACGAGGGCAACTACCCCATCAGTGAGTTGGAGATGCTCGCTGTGATCTTTGGGCTGCGCAAGTACAGGTACTACCTGCTGAACGCGCCTGAGGTGCACGTGGTCACGGATCACAACGCACTGACTATGTTGGCGAAGTGCAAGGAGCCGACGGGTCGTCTCTATCGATGGGTGGTCGATATTGACACGTTCAGGCCCATCTTTCACTACAAGAAGGGGGCGCTGAACTACGTACCAGACGCGCTGAGCAGGTGGAGGACAGAGCACGAGAGCTTGTCGAATTTGGGCGACTTGGAGCTTCATGAGGTGGACGTGAAGGCTCTAATTGCGATGCCCAACGTGCAGCAGGTCAGCATGCTGCGCATGATGACGAGAAGTCAGACGAGAGCGCAGCAGCAGCAGACTGCACAGTCGCCACCTGAGGAGAAGGCCCCGGCAGCGGAGCTGGCCGGGCCGGACCGGGCAATGGCTGCAGAGCCTGCTGACGCAGTCTCTGCCGGGCCGGACCGGGCTTCTAGTGAGCCGGTCCTTGACCCTGAAGCCGAAGAAGGTGACGACGAAGGGGATCTGCCAGTGCTGGAGACGCCTGACAGGTTGCCCACTGATCTGAGAGCAATTCGAGATCTGCAGATGTCAGACGAATATCTCAGAGACGAGATCCTCAAGAGGGAGGCGAAAGAGTGCGACGATGCGAAGTCGTCGTACTTCCTGCTGGACGGAGTGCTGTACACGCACACCAAGCACGGTCGTTGTCTGCTCGTGCCGCAGTGTGAAAAAGAACTGTTGATGCACGAAGCGCATTCGTCAAGGACGGGGGGTCACTTTGGGCCCGAAAAGATGCGCTTGCGACTGTGCGCGGCTGGTTTCTATTGGTCGGGGATTTCTCAGTCGGTCTGGGACTTCGCTCGAGGCTGCGTGGCGTGCGCGGCGAGACAGGGACAGGGTCTGCGCGGCAGGCCACCCTTGCACCCAATAGAGCCCCCGCAGGCACCAATGCAGTTGGTCGGAATGGACATTCTGCTAATGCCACAGAGCCAGCATGGACACAAGTATCTGCTGGTACTGCAGGACTACTTGACGCGTTTCGTCTGGGCGTACGCCATGAAGAACGAGACGACGGAGACGGTCTTGAAGGTCCTGCAGCAGCAGTTCTTCCCCTCAGCAGGATTCGTGGAAGCGTTCCTGACGGACAGAGGTGCGCAGTGGAAGTCAGCGCTAGCTCAGAGGTTCTTTGAGACCTATGGGATCAAGCAGCGTTTCACCACGGCGTACCACCCGCAGTGCGATGGGCTAGTGGAGAGGTCGAATCGGACGCTGCCGAACGTCCTCTCCAAGACCGCCTACGAGCACGAGGAGGATTGGGTCGATTTGCTCGGTGATGCTCTAGTAGCTTACAATGCAACTCCCCAGTCTAGCACGACGAAGTGCCCCTACTACGTGCTCTACGGCCGGATGCCGCACTTGCCATCGAAATCTGTCCTGTCGAGGAAGCCCTCTGCTCACACGTGGGCCATGGACGAGGCGATCGACCGACTGCCGCACAACCTGGGGCGCATCTGGAGCGAAGTCCGGCTCCACATCGAGAAGGCGCAAGTCAAGCAGAAGGCGGCCTATGACGCTGTGCGCGTGCGTGTGCCGGTGTTTGTTGTCGGTGATCGTGTGTGGTGTTTCTCCCCCGCTGTTGCTGTCAGTAAGGAGCGTAAGTTAGCGCTGCCTTGGGAGGGCCCATTCCGTGTGGTTCAAGTGTTCCCAGAGGGTATGGTGAAGCTTCTGCCGGTCGATAAGCTGGACGGGGGGGGGGGGGGTGGGGGGGGGGGGGGGGCCCCCCCCCCCCCCCCCCCCCCGGCGCGCCGGGGGGGGGGGGGGGGGGGGGGGGGGGGGGGGGGGCGGGGGTGGCGGTGGTGGGTGCGGCTTTTTCCCTTTTGGGGGGGGAAGGGGACGGTATGAACGGTAGAAAGGACGCAACGCTAGCCGTGTCCGCCGTTTACAGTTTGCAATGCCTGCAGTCCCCGCATTTCGAGCACGATTCGCATATCGATCATTCCGAACAGTTTTGCAAACAGTTCGAATTGGTTGACTTGAGCGATAAGTCAAAGTGCTCGAAATCTAATTCCCTTTCTCGTTTAGAGCGGTTCGGCGAGTCGGCAAGCGAGTTGGTCGGCCAGAGAAGCGAGCAGTCGAGCAAGGCGGAGGTTGTCTGGGCGCCGGCTGTCATGTCGGGTCGCAGAGAGCAGTCGAAAGAGCCGCCGTCGGGCTCGAAAGCGAAGTCGAAGGAGAAGAAGCGACCGTCCGGAGCGCAGAGCTCGGAGTCGCGGGAGAAGCGGCCGTCCGGAGCGCAGAGCTCGGAGTCGCAAAGACAGGCTGCGAAAAAGTCGGTGCAGAAGCCTAGCGTGCAGGCGAGCTCCGCTTTTGACCAGGCGCTGTCGGGGGCAGTTGCGCACAAGTCCCAAAAGCGCAGTGTCAGTGAGACAGCGGCGCGCCGAGGAGGAAGGGCGCCGAGTGTGACTGGGAAAGGCCACGGGTCGGGACAGGGAGCCAGTCTCCAGTCCGGCGCCGCGGGAGCCACCCATGTGTCGAGGAAGGACACGGTGCGCAGGGGCGGACGGCAGGCGTCGCAGGGGGCGACCGGTCCGAGCCCGGCACGCGTGAAGAAGCCGCCGACGGGAGTGGTGCAGGCGGCGACGCCAGCGGCCCCTACGGGAGGGTCGGCCGGCCGACGTAGTTCGGCGCCGCCGTCGCCTAGTGCCCTTCGTCTGGTAGCCGACCGACCGCGGGACGTGAGGCAGTGGACTAAGGCCGAGAAGGAGTTGCATCGGCGTGCGCAGGCTGAGAGTCGGCAGGAGATGGCCGAGGAAGCCGTTGCGAGGCACAAAGCTGCGCAGCTGATGCCGAAGATCCCGCTCCTTCCTCCGCAGGCTGTCGAGCAGGGAGGAGGGCGCGGTCGAGGTCGAGGCCGACAGTTCACGCCGCCGCCCAGACGCGCCGGGCGTGGAAGGGGCAGGGGCGGCCCGCGCTATCCGGTGGCTGGGAAGCCGGGGTTCCGTGTGAGAGGGGACGGCACGGTGATGTTCGTCCAGGGACCCGGCCGTTGGCGCAATCCGGTCTTCGGAGAAGACAGCACGAGCTCTGAGTCGCCGCAGAAGTCTCCCGTGAAGAGTCGTAAGACCCCTCCGGCCAAGAGGGCTGTCGCTCCTAGAGTGGAGGAGGACGAGTCTGAGGAGGAGGAGAGGGAGAGCGACGAAGAGTCGGAGAATGGAGGCTTGGTGGTGGCGGGTCTGCCGATCGCCGAAGCAGAGGCGGTGAAGCAGAAGGTGCACCGCCAGATGATGGCTGAGGTGCAGCAGCGGCAGGACTGGGCCACCTTGTCGTCCAAGCAGAAGGGACAGGTCGCCACCTTCATCCGGAAGAAGCAGGGGGAGGCTGTGCGACGAGCGGCCGTCAAGAGGGCGCGCTCGCTGTCGCAGCAGGCGAAGGCGGCTGCACAGCAGGTCCCGTTGAAGCGCGTGAGAGCTAGTCAGCAGGGTCTGTCGGCGCAAGACGCTATGGCGGACTGGTTGGCGACGCATCTCCCTTCCTCGTCGACGAAGCTGCCGGTCAGGAAGAAGCCAGCACGGCTGTCGGAAAGCTTGGAGCGCCGTTCAAATAAGGAGTTGAAGGCGGCTCGGGCAGAGGCCGAGCGACGACAGCAGGTGAAGGAGGAGCTGGTCGACGTGGAGGATGAGCCGGAAGAGCAGGGTGAGACGCGCTTTGTCGCGACAGGGCGGACGTCGCCGCTGCATCCGGTGCGCTATGATGACGAGGAGGAACAGAAGTACCCGGGTCGCATGCCCCACGAGTACCCCAGACGGAAGAAAGGGGGGTGGGAGGCACGCCAGGCCGTCTACCAAGAGGTGGAAGAAGGGCCGAGCGGGATGCGGACGCCGGAGGACAAAGAGCGCAAGTGGTACTGGCAGCACGAGGCGCCAATCCCACCGGAGATCCAAGAGAAACGCGAGTGGGAACAGGGTTATTGGCAGCTCTGTCAGTACTACGCTGAGATGCGTGAGGAGAAGCGGCTGTTCTTGGAGTCGCAGGCGGCGTATGCGCCTGAGGAGAAGGAACGTCTCCAAGAGGAGAGGGCCGCGTTGAGAGACCCCAAGACGGAGGGCGGTTGGACCGCGCATCCTTTGCCTGTCAAGGTGAAGAAGGCGCTAGACGCCACCGGGCTGGCGGAGACGGTCGACCGGGCCACTCTGTTCGCGCTGTTGGAGAACGCGCTCAACAACTGGAGGGTCCAGTACAAGAAGAAGTTGGAGCAGCGTAAGGCGCAGGGGTTGATGCCGAACATCTATTGTTTGGACGAGTCGTCGGAGGAGGAATCCCACGCCATGGAAGGCGACGACGACGATGACGACGAAGTGCAAGTGCTGGGAGAGCTGGTCTCGTCGGGGGGACAGCGTGGAGGCCAGGGTGGCTCGGCGCCAGACGCAGAGCGCCTGAAGATGGCGACCAGCATTGCACTGTCACAGCAGGCAGGCGAGGAAGTGCGGCAGGACCTGGAAGAGGTGGTCACCGACTTCGCGGACCTGCAGGCGAAGCTGCTGGCCCTGAAGAGGAAAGGGTTGCAGGCGGGTGCAGTGAAGAGGAGGGCGCGGTTCCACCTCGATGCGTTGCGCATGAACAAGCAGCGCAAGTACCTGCACATGCCGCCGGACGAGCAGAAGAGAGCCGCGAGGGCTGCGTACCGCCAGCGCACGATAGAGCATCTGCTGCCAAAAGCCGAGAACAGAGGCTACGGCGAAGATGGGCCGGTCGGCGTGGAGATGCCGAGTGTAGCAGATACCTATTGGGCCCTGTTCGGACACCACCCGAGGCAGACGGACGTGCTGGTGCAGACCCCCCGCACCCTAGAGGAGCTGGAGGCGGTCGTAGGCCAGATCCGCGAGGAGTGCGACCGGATGAAGGTGCACGTGTTGATGATGGACGCCGAGGGGGTGATGCCGAAGCAGGAGGTGGTGCAGGTCGATCCGCTGTCGCAGTGGAAGTACGAGCCTGCTCAGCCGGTGAGGCCCTACGCGAAGGCCTTCGTCTCGACGATGCAGGTAGAGACGTTTGGCGCCGGTGTCTCCATGATCGTGGACTTGAGGGACTTCTGGGAGGTGCGCAAGGACGGGCGCAGGGTGTACCAGTTCCCGAAAGCCCTGGACGATCTCTTCTGTGATCCGCAATACCGAGTGGTGGTCGGTAATTTCGAGCTGGCGGACAAGGAGAGGCTCGATAACACCTATGGGACGCAGAAGCACGGAGACGCCAGTTCGACCTACAACAGAGAGTGTTGGAGAACGGTCGACGCGGGATATTGGGCGCACGCCCATGGTATCGCTCGCGAGCAGTACGACCCCAGGCAGTGGGAGAAGATGACGCACGTCGGTGTGAAGCGCATGCTGCTGGCGGCGCTGCAGTCGTCAGATCAGGGGCACGACTCGCTGCTAGCCAGTGATGAGATCAGAACCCTGGAGATGCGACTGGGTCTGAGACACCCGACGGTGGCGTGGCTGTTTGCGATGCCGGTGCTGAACAAGGCCTGGTGGGTGGAAGCCATGACCTTGGGCAAGCCCAGGAGGGAGACGCCGGAGGAGACCCAGGACAAGGCGGAGTGGGCCTACCTGGACTGCTTGGCGTACAGCATGCTGGACTGCAGAGCGCTGTCGGTGGTGCTGTTGGCCGGCGCCCTCTGGTTCCCCCTTCCCAAGTTCGCGGACGCGGACCCGGACGGTGGCCCGAGAGAGGACTTGAACGTGATGGGCCAGGTGCTCTACCAGATCCAGAGCTACATGGATGTGAGGAGGTTCGAACTGCTGTTGGCAGAGTCGAAGCCTATGGACGAGCGCCAGGACACCGGTGTCGCTGTGTCATCCGCCCCTCCTCAGAGAGAGCTGTTCTCGCAGGAGGTGGTGAAGATTCTGAAGGAGTTGGCCAAGCGGCAGGCGAATCAGCGTGTGTTGGAGGCCGGCTTTGGCGTCAACTTCATCAGTGGGGTGGCCAGTGCGCGCGAACAGATCGACGCGATCGTCGAGAAAGTGCGCGAGGAGAACGCCCAGCCGGAGCAGGGGGCCAGGCGAGCGGCCATTCACGCGGCGCTGCGCAGTGTGCCCGCCTACTACATGCTGCACGTGCTGAAGCAGGAGGTGTTCCAGTGGTGGTTCGAGAAGTGGGAACGCCACGCTGTGGACAAGCTCGCGCAGCACATCGAGATGATGGCTCCGGAGGACTTGTCGATCCCGGCGGAAGTCGAGATGATCGCTGCGAATGTGGCGGAGGAAATGGAGCGCGAGAAGGCCGAGGGAGAGCGGCTGAGGCGCCAGATTCCGTTCCACAGTTCGGTAGTGATCCAGGCTCTCACCAAGAATATGGAGCTGCGTCGGAAGGTGACGAAGCAGAACGTCGCGATCCGCCACCTGTACACGGTGGTGCGCGCGGCGGCGGGCTGTCTGCAGAAAATGGCGGACTGGGTCAGTTCCGAGGCGTCGGGCGACATGAAGGAGAAGGAGGAGTATAAGAACCTCCAGGAGGCCCGCGAGACGTTGTTGGTTCTGCTTCCCAGCATGCCGATGGACCTAGAGACCGAGGCAAGGCTGGAGGAAGAGGTGGAGTCCTTCCAAGAGATGACGCAGGAGCAGAGAGACGAGAGCGAGCGGGAGAGACGAGTGGCGTTGGGCGAGAGGCCGCAGCCCATGGAGGTGCAGATGGGAGAGAGCAGCGGCCAGGTCACAACCACTGGAGTGTCGGTGAGTGCGGAGACGACCTCGAGCGCGGCTTCACTGCCAGTCGGTCAGCCGAGCGTGTCGAGTGGGTCTGGTCCGCAGCCGATGGAGACGGGTGACCAGCAAGCGACTACCCAGGCTGAGGACCCAAAGCAGAACCGCGAGGGGCAGCGAACGAAGCAGCAGTTCGTGTCGCAGCAGCCGAAGCCTTGGGTGAAGTCGGAGCCGGTGGAGCAGGAGGAGCTCCCACTGTATGAGGAGAACGAGGCGCAGCGTCGTCTGCAAGAGCAGCAAGCGCAAGGCCCAGAGCCGACCGCGCAGTTGCAGCAGTCAAGCGTGCCGACGGGTCCGGTGGGGACGGGCAGCTTGGACGAGCTCTTGGGCGAGGATATCGACGACGTTGACCTCGACAGTGTGGAGGGAGAGCACCTCCTGGAAGGAGGAGACGGGGAGTTGGAGTAGGCGGCACTCTACGTCCACTGAGGAATGCTCCATTTCGAACAGGCCCTTGGTGTCTGGGAGTCGGGCTAGAGTGTGCGCGCTGCTGTCGTTGCCGAGCTACCTGTGCAAGCGGGAGGGCCCGCTTCGTCTAGCCGAGCCGGAGATGTGGGAGGATGGAGTGCGAGCGAATCCTGCCTACATCGGCCGTCGCCGTCGCCGCTATTTGATGCGATTACTGTAGCGACGTCGATTCTTTGTTTGGCTAGTGTGTAGTGTAAGCGAGTGTATCGCCACGTGATTACTGCTTCATGCGTACCGTGGCGCTGTCAACAACTGTGTGTTGGCAGCGGCGTCTGTCGTGTTTCCCGCCCGATTTGGAGTGAGCACGACTACACTTGCTCCGTCGGTAGGTAGTTGCCTTTGCGTGCGTCGGACCAGCCTTTGGTCTCGGATAAAAGTGCTCGCTTGAATCGCTGTCCAGAGTTGCAGTGTAACGCGGACACTTACGGCTTCTAAGGCTAGGAACAATAATAGGTAACAACTACAGTGGCGTCAACGGTTGTGGCTATTCACAGAAGATCAGAAGGAAGGCCTCTTTCACTGGAGAAGAGCGGTGTCGGTTCCATCCTTGCGAGGCCAGTGATTGAGGTAGCATAATCGTTTCTCGGCTGGTTGCTTGTAGTTGGTGCTAGGATCGGTGCCCAACCACCGTAGCTTCTGCAAGTAGGCAGTTCGGTTTCGGTTACATTTGCAGGTCTTTGATGATGTCTTTGAGGCTGCGGGGATATCCGAGATTTCTTCTCGAAAGAAATTCTGTATGGAGAGAATGCATAAGAAAACGCCACGGCGTCACTGGTTGTATGAAACCATAGGACAGTATCACAGCTCATTGAAGCATTCGGATCGGTTCAGTCTAGCACAGATTGTGTTCTGTTCAGCACTGTACACGGGGCGGCATCAGTTCTTCCACTTGACACTCTGAATGGAGGAATGGAGGAAACTGATCAAGAAATAACAGAAACTCCTGGTTCATACAGTATCTGCCAACCAAATACCGTATTCTGCAGAGCAGTCTGCGCGTAGTACGCTTCCTTCGTGTGCTCCGTCAGCGTGGAGAGATATCGTTCCACAGCTTGCCTATCGCGCTGCTCCACCAGACACTGAAAGTGGCCAGTGTCCTTCTAATGCAGTAGTTGTCAACCGGACGATTGAAAAATGAAGTGGAATCTCACGTCGACGACGACGTCGTGACAGCGCACTTCCTTGGCCAGTGACAGTCGAGCCTCCACCTCTGGCACACTGCGCAGATACTTCGCCAGCAGCTGGAAGACAAGACAGAGGTCAGCAAAATAGCTGGTCAGAATCGAGTACCTTGCACTCTAAGTGAGCCAACTTCACTTCGATTTGAAACGCCTTCACGCGTTTGAAAAGTGCCGCGCACTTTGGACGAACGACTACAAATCACAAACGCACTTCCGGGAAACTTTAGCATTTCCGAATAGACACAAACTCACAACGTCATGGAAATCACGACTACAGTACTCACATCCGTGGGGGCGTGGTGTTGAGCCAGCATTCTGACAAGTGGTTCCAGGGAGACGGCGGGGCTGCTGAGTCTTCCCATGGGCAGGAGATTGAGCAGTCGCTTGCCAGAGAGCGCCCTCTCCACCTCCGACCACTGACGCTGTCTGGCCAAAGCCTTGGCGCACACCCACGAATACTGCCTCTCCGACAGCTGGTGGGCTGACTTCAGAGACTGCGTACTCGCCAGGGACTCCTGCAGAGGTATGCAGAGGTCTCTGACTCAGCCACACAAGCAGCTATAGGTATAGCCCATACCACGGGCAGATTCCAGTGGAAGAGGGCGCAATAGTAGAGGGTCGTGAGCACAGACTGATCCACCAGAGACACCGTCTTGGGAAAGAGCTTGAACTGAGGGCGCGGCTGACTCTTGCCCATCTCCAGGTCGTCCGACTTCTGCACAAGTGGAAGACAGAGAATGTTACAAGAAAGCTTGATGGGAATGACTGAGCAACAGAATGTCACTACGACTTGCACGCATAGATGTGAAGTTTTTCAAAAAAGTTTTCTTTGCTAAAAAAAAGTCGGCCGACCTTTTTTCAATTGGAAAAAAAGTTTTGTTCTGGATTGTGGGTAGAAGTTACCATGTTGGTAGCAAAATCTTCAACATTTTAACTAACTTGAACATGACAGTTCATTATTAAGCGCAGAATTGTGTCATGAAGACCAAATATGCACCACTTATGGCCCTGCTGGCAGCTCAAAGTGTCAGTCAGAAGTGATGGTGGTGTCACATTCTGGTGTGAGTTTTGTTAAAATACCGCTGTACACCATCTAAACCACTCTGCCATGCAACTTAGAGGCTGAGAGTACCATGCCCTAATAAAAAAAATTGTTTTTTGAAAATAATTTGGGTTTAAAAACAATTTATTTTGACATCTCTACTTGCAAGCACTCCCCAGTCCCCACTCACGTTGATGGGCATCTGTCTCTCCAGCAGTGAGACGTATTGCGTGAGCATGTCGGCGTCGTGCCCCAGTGACTTCTCAGAGAAGGGGGGAGCTCTGAGAGCTCTCTTCAGAGAGTCGACCTTTGACTCAGCCGTCAGACAGAGCCTTTGCGCTTCCTCGAACTCCGCCATCGCCGCCTCCTCCACGCGACCCAGGGACCTGCAGTGGGAATAAGAGAACAGCTGAACAATGTGCCAACTGACCTCCCCTTACGAGTGAAACGATTGTTCTAAGTGGTCGGTAGGCACACACACACACGCACGCACTCCCACTCCCCCCCCCCCCTTGCATTATGCACGCAGATACAGTATAACTGGCACCGAGACAGACCAAGATGGCATCTGGCCAACCACATCATTGAAAAGCTATCAACTGGGAAATGCTGCAACTCTGGCCAATAAGAAGCACCCTCTGCAACAGAGGTATTCCTTAGCCCCTCTCCTCTATGAAATTTCATTTCACTCTGCAAACTCTCACATGAGTGTGTCGACCAGTCGTCTGTGGGAGCCGCTCTCTCTCAGCAGTGCCACGTAGTGGTCGGCGGCCTCTGGGAAGTCCATGAGCATGTCTCTGAAGAGCACCTCTGACAGTGTCCTCTGGAGAAAGACCACCACCTGCAACAATGTATTGTAACCTGATACCTCTCCAACAATCACATCACACAAGCCTCAACTCATTGATAATTCTACGACCACTATGAGAATACAGTAATACCTGAGCAATGGCGTCGCCCGATCGACTGCGAATCGCTTCCTTGAGCAGTTCCAATTTCTCTGCCTTCGACTTGAAGAACTCCAGAATGACAACGTCCCCACGACACAGCCTACTCACTGTCTCTCGGATCTCCGGGGGACGGTAGCGGTCCCTGCGCTGCCTCTGCAACAAACAATGATGATGATGAACAGTAGCACGCCTAGCTACCGTAAAAACTCCAACATGCGACCTGGTCGCTTATTATTTCAACCACCCCTCTAGGGGGGTCGCTTACTGGAGTGGGGTCGCTTATTGGAGGGGGGTCGCTTATTGTTCAATGCCGGTTGAGTCGTCACCTCAGCATGCAACTTTGCAATTTCCTGCATTGAAACCTGTATGATTGTGTGTTTTGGCCGACAAAACCTGAAAATGGAAGCAGAAATCGATGACGAGCATGGCTTTACATTCACTATTGAAGTTTGGTGTGCTATAATGGGAGGAACAGTGACTTATTAAGGAATGTCGGACAGATTTTGACAGAAAATGGGGTCGCTTATTGGAGGGGGGTCGCTTATTATTTCAAACCCCCCTCTAGGGGGGTCGCTCATTGGAGTGGGGTCGCTTATTGGAGGGGGGTCGCTTATTGGAGGTTTTACGGTAAACCAAAGCCATAGATGACCACTGACGACTAATCCTTGGTGTTTGATCATTCACTACACGCAAACGCTTGGAGTACGTATCAAAGATGCACAAACCCGTGCGCTACAAACAAGACCTGCGAAGCATCAAAAGGCTATCTCCCAGTCACTGCACGACCTATGTAGAGACTAGAGAAGCCCTTCACTGGAAAGGTTGCGCTCGCTACACAACGACCTGTAGGAAGCCAGGCACACCTCACTTTCAACGGATGAATTTTGCTCACCTCGAATTCCTGCTTTAGTTTGCGGTGCTCCTTCTCCAGGCGTGAGTACTCCACCGAAGTGAAAGCCCTGCCGCCAGTGGTAGAGGAGGAAGGGCCCACGTCGAATGAGTGGATGGAGGAGGTGGAAGAAGCGCCGTCCCCATTGAACTCGTCCCCGAATATCTGCGACGACAGAGATAGCTTCTGCTGAGACTGCTGCTGCGGATGCCTAGACGGCTCCGGGCTCAGGGTCAACTGGAAGAGAGGTTTCACTGGTGGGCGAATAGTGGGACGCATGTTGGTTGACAGTGTTAGCTCTTCGATTGCCTCGTTCACACTTCTCGGTGTCCACTCACGCTCTTTGTAGAAGTGTTGGCGTTGTGGACTCCCAGAGAGGCGTTGGCGATGAGCGCAGAGGCGGTGAGAGAGGTGGAGCGCGTCTTGCTGCTATTCGGCGCTGCTTCTGCGATCCTCTGACGCTGCTGCTGCTGTCGATCAGAAGGTCGCTTTCCCACCTGACTGACGACCGGCTGACCCGACCAGTCCACCGTCTCCACTGGGGCGTCGTCACGCGAGGACGCACCTCTGACGACATTCTGAAACAGAATCGTCATTGAAAGAAATGTTGCACGAGTTCTCCTAGAGCGGGTCAACGAATGTGCACCAATGATTCGAAGAACGATCTCTCTCTCACCCCTTTCCCAAAGAAGTCCCCTCCATCGTCCTCTCCATCGTCGTCAAAGAAGCTGCCTCCTCCACTGTTGAGGCCGCCAGAGGCTGAAGCACCCTTGGAAGTGGACTGATTCCAGTAGTCGTCTTCAGGGTTCTCCAACAGGAACTTCCTTCTGGCAGCCATGGCCAGCTCTTCAGATGTCAACAGTCTATCCATGGTTGTTCAGTGGTGGGGTGTTGTAAAAGTCACAAGGCAACTGCGGCCAGAGAGCGGCTGGCGGGCTCACACCGGTTGAATTGCGCGAAGCTTCAGAAGAGCGTGTACTTCACACGTAATACGAGCGCTGCACAGTTGCACATATCGACACGGGAACTTCAAACGACTTTCGACAACACATACACGTAACGTTTAGAAGCGAGTAAGGAACAATACGCGGTGGCGCGAGAACAACAATCCACGCGCGGAGAGCGCTATCTCCTCCTCGCCATCTCATCCCAACTTCCACGCGCCATTGCAGAGACCTCTGCAGACCTCTGCAACTACTGCGAGTGGTAGTGGTCCATCCACTCGGGGCAGAGGAAGACGGTGCAGGCTTTGCAGACGAAGCTGGTGGGCTGTCCTGAGACCAGGCACTCCCCCACCACGTCCACCTTCTGAGGGAAGTGGGGAAGGGACCAGTCGAAGCGACGAGACTCCACCGCCTCCAGAGGTACCTCTGCAGCGCGCCAGCGATCCGTGTTGGGAGGCGGCTGCAATGGGATCACACAGGCCTGAGAAAGTTTGTAAAAGTAAGTCTACACGGTTCTCGTAAAGCCGTTTCTCGTTCATACGCTAGAGTTCCTACGACATCCAAGAAACGTTCTCAAACTTTAGACAAAGTAGGTTAGTTTTCAATTTGCTACTTTCACGTTCGCCAAGGCCGACTTTTCAGTGCTCAACGCTGATTCTCCAAAGTCCAACTCCAATGTCGAACAACAGCAACTCCCATTCTGACAACACTAGTGTCCAGAGAGCGAAACGCTTATAAATTCCCAACGCCTTCTCACCCTCTCCAGAATCGAAGCCGTTGCAGAAACTGGCGGCTGTCGCAGTTTATAGACATTCTTCAGGTCGCGCTCCTTCCTCTCATCCTCCTCCTCTTCCTCCTCTTGTTCAAAAAACAGTGAAGGGTGTGTAGAATCTTCCTCCCCATCCCCCTCTTCTCCCTCCTCGTAGTAGACCTCCTCCCCTCCCTCCAGATGACTGCTGTTGTCTCCCCATCGAATCAGGGGCGGTTGGAGTTTCCTGGGACGCTCTGAGACGACCGTTGGTAGCTCCTTCCAGTGACGGGCCTCCTGCAGACCTTCCTCCTCCTGCAGAGAGTCGGGGCCCAGGGTGCGGACTGAAAGGTGGATAGAGTGAGAGCACTTTATGCACCATGTACAGGGTGCCCAAAAAGTGATACCCCTATCTTTGCGACCGCCGTTCTCAAGCGTGTCGACACAAATTGATTCCCAGTTTGGACAAGACATAGTTGAAGAAGAGAGCCGATTTGCGAACGCAAAACGATTGGCTGCTGGCGGGAATCGAACCCCCGACCGCCCTCTAATACTGCCTGCCCTCGCTGAGAATACTACAGGGTGTTTCCGACGAGGCACCGAAATTTCAGAGCATTTCATACACTGCAGAGAAAATGGCATCGTTAATCGCAAGGTCATATCGAAAATCGCGTGCAGCGGCTTTTCACTACAGGAGATCGTGCTGGAGCTCCAGAAAGCCGAGAAACAGCGCCAGCACGATCTTCAGCAGTGAGAAGCCGATTATCGACATGACCTTGCACAAAACGATGCCACTTTCACTGCAGTGTATGAAATGGTCTGAAATTTTGGGACGTCATCAGAAGCACCCTGTAGTAATATTGGCAAAAAAATTAGGACCTGATCTACGCAGTCACGCTTGAGAACGGCCGCCGCAAAGTTAGGGGTCTCACTTATTTGGGCCACCCTGTACATGGCAAGGAAGGCAGCTTGTGTAGCGACCACGCACATCTCTTGGCGGCAATCATGGCGACGGAGGTGGCGCGCCGACGCCTCATGTTCTTGCAGAGGTGCGGATTGCGCTTGGAGAACTCGTAGTACCTGAGATGGGCTGCATGAGAATAAGCCAGATGATTTGTAAAGCTCCCATGTCAGGATAAAGAACCATCTTGATGGGACAAACGCCACGACGGTTGGATTAGGTAGGATACCTACCTCCATATTTCGTTCGAATGCGTCTGCGATGTCTGACATTCGAATGTGCTCAGTCCACCTTCTCAGACAATCACCACTCTCTGTCACTTCACGCCCAAACATCGCACAACTCCAAAAGAGCGTATAGCCAAACATACCATCCCTTGACGGTGCGTATTCTGGGGTTCTTGCTGGCGTCAATGAGCCAACCGCTCTCGAACAGCGGCTCCATCTTCAGCAGCTCCTCGTGATAGCGCTTTGACTCCTCCGCCGACATGCGCCAGCTGTGCGGAAAAGAGAAATAGTGTTTCAGTGGGAAGCAAAGACTCTCAATGGATGGCTAGTTGGTAGTTGTGCGTCCCAACATGAGCGCCCCCAAAGTTTGTTTCAGGTCGGATGGAGGAGATAGAGTAGAAGAAGTTTCCACAAGGAGTAATGGGTTACACAAAACAAGGGGGACGCCCGATTTGAGAGCGTCGCCACCGTTATTCCGAACCCATCAATGGAAGAAGAGTAAGAAGTGTTTCAGCGTGAACACGTTTTGACTGAGAGAGCTACTTCTGGTACTACGTGCGTCAGTATACTCTCTACACACAACCGTCTGTATACACAAGCTGCTTAGGTACACGCTTATGGTTTCAATGTAGGAAGTGCCAAGTCTAAGTCAGTGTTTCACGCACTGAGCAACGAAACATCCAAGGATACAACACTCACTGGAAGTACTGCTCGAAGGCGGCGCGGACTTGCTCTGTGGGTCTGTGTCTGGAGAGGTTCTCCTCCTCGTCCAGAGGGTGGTTGTGACGCCAGTCGATGTACACCACCGTCCACAGACCCGCACGGAAGTTGGCGTCACGCCTGCGCCAGGCGCTGTCCTTCTCCACCTTCACCTGCAATACAGAGGCGACATGTGAGAACTTGATGATAAATCGAAACAAACGTTTCTGCAAAGTGGTAAGCATTATATGAAGAAGGGGGACATCGATTATCGGTAGTTGGGCGCGATTCATGCGCCCCCTATTGTTACAGGCTTAAGCTCAAGCCTACTGTTAAGTTTGCGCGTTGGTCGGTTCGTGTCTGACTTCTACGGGTAGCATCTTCTAATCCAACTATCTCACAACCAACCACCCACAATGATCTTGGCCAGACATCCGGTCCTGTGCCCAGCCAGTCCCTTGCGCATTCCCTTTCCCCTGGTGTGGTTGCTGCGATTGCAAAGGTACATGCGAGAGAGGTCCACCGTCTTGGCGCTGGGCTCGCTGCGCCTCAACCGGTACTGTGTCTTCGTCAGCTCTACAGAAATTCGACGAAGAATTAGTGAAAACAAGTTGCATTACCAATAAAGTAAAACCTTGAAACTCGCTGATCTAAAGCATATATTGTAGGTGCGATTGGTCGTGATGCAAGGGGGGCATAGAGACCACGAATCGCTTTCTTGCAGCAGCCCAAAAATGCCAAAAAAAGTGGCCAAAACGCATATTTCACCACAATTTTGAAGCAAATTGTACCCAAAATGGCCCAAATAGTGCCGCAGGCAAATAGTGCCGCAGGCGACAATTCTTGGTAATTCTAGACCCATTTGTGGAAATTTCCTGATTGGGGGCTGGGGAGAGGGGAGTAGCCGGAGGTGGGGGGGGGGGGGGTGTAACCCTACCACCAAGCTCACAACCAATTCCACCTATGATTTCGATCACAATTTTCTGAAGATCTCAGAAGCTATCAGTGAAACGCAAGCTTCACTATCACTAATAAGGCTAGACCTTGAAACTCGCTGAGCCAGTCCAGCCAGTCCTCTGGGAGCACGTTGCTCCGAACCGTCAACTTGTACCAGAACGGGTCGTCGACAGCGGCCGCCTTCCCTCCATCTGCTGCTGCAGAGGCCAGATCGGCCCCCTCTGAAGTGTGGTCGATTGTAGACGGAAGACATGTGAAACGCAGAGATGGTGGAATCGCTTTTGGTAGAAAAACTGCTGGCGAATATCGGTTGCGAAACGATTTGATGGCAAAAAGCGCTTCACCACGCGCAAGGCAAGACAAACTCAACAAGTGCACTCGACAGCCTGTCCAGATCTCTCAACTCTCCGAGTAGTCAACTGCTACTAAACGTTAGCATCATACCGTGTTCTCTAGCTAGGCAATCACCTTTCTCGAAACATTCGACGCGAACCAGGCGCGTTCGGTAGGCTGATGGCAGCAATGCCTTGAAGCAGCTGTAGAGGTCGCCCTCCGCCGGTGTCGACTCGTCTATCAGCTGAGAAAGAGGGTGACGAGTGTGCGTATACTCTTTGTACTGTGTGTGTACGCCTGTAACGCCAGATTTTGATGTAGTCTGCGCTGTGGGCGCCGACCGACTTGCCACAACAACGCCACAGAGGAAAGACAAGACATTACTATTTTCCCAGTTGGCTAAGTAGTAGCTAGCGAACGTTGCAGAGACTGGGCATAGGGTAGAGCTACGCGACTTCCATTGTTGCGTCGAAGTTCCTCGTTATCGCATGAGCTGCTAGATTGAATGAGCTTGTGGTCAACAAAGGACGGTTGCGCGTGTACAGTGTAGCTGCATCTGAGAGACTTCCACACAGTCAGTACCGGCGGCGCCTCCTCCCTCTCGATCAGCGGGATGTCGTCGTCGGCGGCCGCCGTCGTTTCGTGGAGTCCCTCCACCTCATATTGACCGAAGGGCCAGCGGAAGTCGCCGTCGCCGTCCTCGCCGTCTTCCGCGCTTCTTTCGCCGGCCACCACCACTTCGCCGGTACGCCTATCGACCACGGCGCCGTCGTGGCACTTGACGAACTTCGTCTTCAGCACCTGCAGACTTCTGCCCCGCGGAGGCGGCTTCTGCTTCGCCGGCGGTAGCCGACGGGCGCGATTCGATTCCTCCCCTTCGACCGACCCATTATCGGTGGAATCTTCGCCTTCTTCCTCTTCTTCCTCCTCTTCTTCTTCGTCGTCGTCCGAGCAGTGCGTGAGTCGCTCGTAGAGATTGTCGTCGTCGTCATCTTCGTCGCCGTCGTCGTTCTCGCGTCGTCTATCGTCGACGACGACGGAGACGGAAGGCAGCGACCGCTGCTTCTGGCCGACGACGACCGATTCTGGCTCTTCCGACTCCAGAAGGCGCGTCGTCTTCTTCACGGTGCGACTTGACCGGCGCGACCCATCGGCTGTCGACATTTTGGTGCCCGACTGTGAATAACGCCTTTCCGATTTCGATTATTTGGGACGCGCTGCGTACTTAGCTCGTGGTCGCATGATGTTTGTGGGTATTCTTCGCAGTCCAATAATGCACCCATTCACAGAGCTAGAAGCCGAGGAAGTATTGAAATTTGCCAACACCGTAACGCACTACATTGAAAGCGTGAAACACCCAATATGTTGTTTTACTAATCAACGCACCAACTTTCGCGCCGCGCTATGAAACGTTACCAGAGGTTAGCAGCGCATTCGCAGCGCTCAGCCGCACTATCGAACAACGTGGAACTTCCTACGCTGAGTTTTGGATCAGAAATCTCTTAGGAACCCCTACAAGACAAGACAAAACGAAAAGCTCCCCCGAATTCCAGAATCGAACAAAAGCACGAAAATTGTAAGTGAGATGGCCAGCTGGGAGGAGTACCTGTCGAATCAGGAGAAGCAGGACGGCGTCCGCTTCACCTGGAACATGTGGCCGCACAGCAAGATCGACGCCCAGAGACTGGTCGTCCCCGTGGGCGCCTTCTTCACACCCATGCAGGAGAGACCCCCCGAGGTAGAAAGAAGAAAGTGTTTCCTTCTGAATAGAACTGTGCCCTCGTAGCAAAGCCATAGGTGCAGGCGGGGGGGGGGGGGGGGGGGTGGGGGGGGGGGGGAACCCCCCCCCCCCCTCTGGCCCTGGCCTCTAGTGAACTTTTCACTGATACTCCCCCCCCCCTGGCATCCGAAATTCGGGAAAAAATCCGGAAATTTCGGAAATTTTCTTGTATTTTTGGTAGTTTTTGGTCCTATTTTGTCCAAATTTTCGCCTGCGGCGCTATATTTCGTCTATTTATGCACACATTAGCGTGTTTTTGACCAAATTAAGGCGATTTTTAGCGTATTTTTGGCCATTCTAAAAAGCTGTTCACTGGTCCCGGGACCCCCCCCCTTCTCAAAAATTTTCCTTAACTAGAACCCCCCCCCCCTGGCCTCCGGGTGGCCTGCACCTATGAGCAAAGCCGAAGCTGTCTGGCTTCTGAGCCTTGTTTTGGCGCTGTCTGTTTCTGTCTAGTGAAAGGTACATGCGGAGCATGGCGTTATAAACGCGCTAGTGTAGAAAGAGTGGCAGTGAACAGAAAGAGTTTCTTTCGGAGTAGAACTGGGCACCTTGGTTGAAGCTGTCGATTCGCGAGTGGCTCGCGTTCTTGTCTTCCTAGTCAATTTGCTTGCAAGACTGCTTTGTTAGATGGCGAAGCGGTGGTGGCACCAGGTACAACACCGACACATGACTGCAAAAAGCAATTGCGTCTGTCTCAGGCGCAGAGTCCGCCTCCACTGAACTACGACCCTGTCGTCTGCTCCAAGAGCTCATGCCACGCCATTCTGAATCCCTTTTGGTGGGTGTGTGGGCAATGAACATTTCTGTTGCACCAGGGTTTTTTTTCGTCGAAAACCTAGATGCATAGCGTGGGGTGGGGATTTTGGGCGCTTTTAATAAATCGCTTTGCGCTTTTAATAAAGTCACGAAGCGCTTTTAAATGGCAACTAGCGCTTTTAATTTGCCACGACAGCTTTTGCTTGCCGCTCTTCGGAAATGGCAGGAGGCGCTTTTAAAATGGCAGGAGGCGCATTTAAAATGGCAGGAGACGCTTTTAAAATGGCAGGAGGCGCTTTTAATTCCTCCGGCAGTATTCCACTGTACTTGACGCGGTGGAGGAGCGTATTCATGGCACGCAGCAATGGTCATGCATCGCTGTTTGCGCGACAGGGCAAAGCAGGGAAGGGGCTCAGCCGGCCTAAGCAGGAGGTGAATTATATGGAGGAGTGTTTATTCCACTTACAGTTTGCACTAAAACTCGGTCGACGTCGCGCCTGGCGGGTCGAAAACTGAGGCTTAGCGCGACCACCAACTTCAGGGCGCGCTCCGCGCGCCCTGAAGTCGGTCACCGGTCGCGTTAAGCCTAAGCTTCGACCCGCCAGACTGCGACGCCGACTGACTCTTGTGGACTGTGGGCGCAGGGCGAGCCTAAGCATAGCCTGAATTCAAACGAATATACGTTGTCAAGGGATAGCAATGTGTTCAATCAAGCAATGCGAATGTTGGACATCCAAGTTACGTGAATGCACACAGAATGCAACGAGAAAGTTATTCATTCAGTGCGCTCGCTTTTATCCCCACCGTCTGCCTTTTGGTTGACCAGCGGCACGGCTCCGCAGCTTCCACGGAATTAAAAGCGCCAGTTGCCATTTAAAAGCGCATTCTGCCATTTTAAAAGCGCTTCCGGCCAAATTAAAAGCGCATCGCTGCGTTTCGCGGCCGCCAGAAATTAAAAGCGCAAGATGCCAATTAAAAGCTGGACGTGCCATTTAAAAGCTGCAAATATTTATCCCCCATAGCGTGCACCTAACTCAAATTTTTAGGTGCACCACGAAAAAATTAGGTGTAGAGCCAACAAATCGTGCAAAAGTCTACCCATTTTGGTAGCAAAAGTTGAAATTTTGTACGAGTTATGTTCCAAAAAGTAACATTTTGTGTTGCCAAACAGCGCCGCAGGCAAAATTTTGCATTTTCGATACCAAAATGTAGAAAACACTGCTAAATTTAGCGCCGCAGCCGAAAATTTTCGATTTACGAGCGGAATATAAGGAAAAGATGGTTAAATTAGCGCCGCAGGCGAAATTTTTGGGCACGAGGGTGTACTGTGTTGAAATTCTTGCTAGAATTTTAGGTGCACGGCGGTGCACCTAGCCGAAATTTTTAGGTGCACGCCCATTCTAGGTGCATATGCACCTGATTCTGCGCAAAAAAACCCTGTGTTGCACTGCATGCCTACCGTATTTCTCCGATTAGAATACCATCCCTCAAATGGGACCCCTCCCCTCGAACAGACCTTTTGGGATGTAGAATCTGAAGCCTATCTGTGGTCATTGAGGCTGAGAATGGCAGTAAAGTGAAGAATCAGTCAATAATGTTCGAAGGAAGGAACCTCAATTTGTATGGACATTCATAAATCGTCACCTCTGCAAATTTCAGTTTGACAGAATTGCGCTGCTGAGAAATACAACCCGATTGCTCGACTAGAAACCCCCCCCCCCCCAACACAGCTTGGAGTCATTTGATTCTATTCGTGTGTGGGGGAGGGTTATACGGTAGTTCAACAAGCCACACCTCACTCCATCTCCACTAAAACTCCTCTCCTCCCCTCTTCAGCCAGATCGACTTCCGCACCAAGAGCTGGGCCTGTCCCTTCTGTCATCAGAGGAACCCCTTCCCCCAGCACTACTCCATGATCGCCGAGAACAACCTGCCCCCCGAGCTCGTCCCCGCCTTCACCAGTGTGGAGTATGTGCTGCAGGTGAGGGGATGGAATGTGAACTGAGTGAGTGGATTGGAACTGTGATGGATGGGATGTTTCGTGGATTTGCTTTGGTGATTCGTTAGCAGAGTGTGTCTGCTGCGAGCTCCTGGCTGAGTCTGCGATTGTTCGACTTGTCTTACGATTTTGCTGACGAGTGCTTTGTGATTATTGCTCATCTGACCACATGCAATTGGGGAAAGTGTACACCACCCCCCCCCCACTGTAGCCACGGCCAACAAGAATGAAATTCTTGCCCCCCTCCCCCCCCCCCCAAACGCCTCACGACCAATCACACCAATGTCTGGTGGAATGTTTCGTTGATTATCTTTGGCTTCTCGTTAGCAGCGTGTGGACGTTGGGTGGTGCTGACTCGTCTACGTAGTGATAAACTGTCCTACTGTCCTGTAAACTTCGCGATCTGACGAGTGCAGTCCGATAATTGTTCATGTGACTGGGAGTGGGTTGGCCTATGTGGCTTGGCTCTTTGTCAGAGGTTCGCAGAGTGCACCGTTGATGTCGCACTTCGCGGGATTGGCACTGGAGAACGTCTGTCCCCGGCTCTGCTTACCAATGGGCCAGTGAAACGTCTTGCTTCTCTCAAGCTCTGTCACCGTTGGGATGAGACGTCCAGTAATGGCATCCATTCCCTTTCCCCACCCACTGTATCCCCTTACAGAAGTCCACGACGGTGGCGCCCATCTTCCTGCTGGTGGTGGACACGTGCGTCTCCTCTGCAGAGGAGCTGAAGGCTTTGAAGGAGGCTCTGCAGACCTCCCTCTCTCTGCTGCCCGTCAACGCCCTCGTGGGGCTGATCACCTACGGGCGCATGGTACACGTGCACCAGATCTCCAACAGCAGTGGCGGCGCAGGCAGCCTGGCCAGGGCCTATGTGTTCAAGGTGGGCCTTGACTTGTTACTATGCGCAATGAAGGACCGTGAGGCATAGAATGGTGACTGAACTGGCGCCGTTTGATGGACTAGACTGTCTGAAACGCGTCGGCTGCGATCGCTCACGAATGTGCATACCGCAAAGTGCCGAATAGGGGAGGCTACTACTGTTGTTGCAACCCACCTCTGCGCCCTACCTCTATTGGGAGAGTACCACTATTTGGAGACCTGCCACAACTGTTTCACTTATGACTTGAGGTTGCTCAACAGTCAGCAGTTGACGATTTCCTTCACTTGGTGGGGTGCTCATGGGTAAATGTAGGGTATCGCTCCAGATAGCGGAAGGGTGCACAACTATTTGGAGACTACCACTGTTTGGAGATCTTCCTCAATTCGGCCCTTTACGGTATCCATCACATGATCTGGCGCGTTGTTTTGAATGGGCTGCGATTCTACTGACAGCAGTTAAGCTTTGGCCCCCGTTCAGCCTTTGCTTGAAACATCGGAGGCGCGCCATTTGTAGGCTCCCCAGTGGCCGCTGGTAGTGAGCGAGTAGTGCACTATTGTCTTGCGCGTGACCTCATAGACTTGGGCAGCTCTGCTTGCCATCTATCTTTGATTGTCTGAAAGCTACATTCTTAGCTGGAGGCAGTTCGCGCCATGCGAGGCGACTATTCGGCTGTTTTGTCCGATAGGGTGCTGAGTAGTAGTGTTGGGCGCGTGGTGGATGATGCGACTGGTGCGCACGCGGTCTCAACGAGCCCAAGTAATCACATCTGAAACGCCGACAGCGCTTCCAACGAGTGCAATAGTAGTGAATCGCTCAGGGCAGGCATCGTCGCACATACGTGACACACTCAATAGCCTCTAACTAGGGAAAGCCGCAAACCAGCCGGAAAAGCGTCCTTCACGTGTCATACAAAGACGAAGCGGTGGACCTCTCAGCAGTTGTCGTCGCTTTTGTCGCTCAGCAGCAGACTAGCGCTTTTCTATCTCTTTCCCAGCAGAATGTTCCCTCCCACTCTGGGCCGGAAGCTGCGGTACTTGCGCCGAATCGTCGGTCGCTTTCTCACTCCTCGTCTGAAGACTAGGCGACCGCCGCTGCCGTAACGGTAGCCGACTCGGCGCTTCTCTTCTGCGATCGACGTCGAGGTCAGCTCTGGCAGTCGGTCGCCCCACAGGTCGTAGGGCTTGTAGCCCACCTTCGCAGAGGCAGACTTCTTCTCGAGCTCTGCAGCTGCAGGGGTTTTGGCGCCGCTGGCGGGTCTGCTGTTGACCTGGGCGACGGCGCAGAGCAGCACCAGCAGGCCCATCTTGACCAGCAAAAGGGAAGAACTGGATCGTAGCTGGGGCTTCGAATTGGACATGGTTCCACTCCAAAGTGCTATTGGGTGGATGTAGCTGACCTGGCCGCGTGTCTGAAGCAATCCGGTTCAACCACTTTCCATTTCTGAGAAGTTCCAGAGGCGAAGGCGAAATTCAAACGCGAAAGCGCGCCAAGCCAAGCCAAACAGGTGCCTAGCACGGACGGAAGTCGCTCTTAATTAGACTGCTGGCACGCTACGCCGCCTGATCTGAATAATGCGCCGCCCTCTAAGCAGAAGGTGAGACTGACGCACGGTACCGCCCTGCGAAGAACCCGAACGGGCGCGAAGATGTGCTCCTCCTAAAAGGCGAAAATGATGTCAAGGACTTAGAGAATGGAATAAATCAGCCGAAAATGGCATCGCTTCGCGCTTCTGGTCTCTGACCATCAATGAAACGCGTCATGCTTTAATGGAGGCTGGAACGCGCGCGCATGGAAGACAGTAGGGCTAACGAACTTGACGAATGAAGTTGCGTAACGCGTCCCGACCTTTGGACCAGAACGCCGCTCTCACTGTTTGGATTAGCTGTACTGTGTTCGGTCTGTCTTGGCTCGCTTCCTAAGGAGGAGGGAGCGAGAGAGAAGTAAAACAATGCGCCGCCGCCGCAGCGCCGACTGACACAGGCTCGAGATTGTTTGTTCTCGGCGGGTGGAGACGGCGCGCGCGTATGTATTTTTGGGCGCCAATCCTTTCAAGTGGCCGCGGTGCGGAAGACAACTGGGAGAGGGGGAGGAAGGACACAGGAAGTCGCGCTCGCTCTTAGCCAATTGGGTGGCCGACACTTCTGACGCATCTTCCACGAGATGCCAGCTGGCCTCTTGCGTAAGCGCCAGTCGCTATCTGAATGTCGCAGCCCCTCCCCCCTTCGTCCTTCCCTGCGCCATTGTCCCATGGGGTCTCGAAAGGAACGTGCATGAGGGAAGCGCAACAGCATTTGTCTAATGACCTTTGAACGAAATCTGGTGCGACCGGTATTAGGCAACGGACTCGCCAATCAGACGGGCTCTGGGCCTAGACCGCGCGTAATCACGACGCAACAAAATAACAGACAAAATGCGATTATCTCTCAGCCAAGTGGCGTAGTACTGTAAGTGGTTGTTGCAGGGCGCCAAAGAGGTGACGTCCAAGCACATCCAGGACATCCTGGCCATGAGCCCGGGCAGACCCACTGGGGCCCAGGGTCCCGTGCCCGTCCCAGGGGCCCAGCAACCCCCTGGGACCCCGATGGGCCAGCAGCCGCCCGGTGGGGTGCCTCCGGCCCTGCAACAGCACCAGCAGCAGAAGGTCTACAACAAGTTCCTGCAGCCAATCAGTGAGGTGCGTGGGAGGTTTCAGGGAAAGGATAGGACTGGTTGTATTAGCAGACCGTCAGTGTAGTTGGTCGATTTGATTGTATATGAAAAACTGAAAGCTTGTTCAGTGCGACATGGCCCTGAACGACCTCATCGAGCAGATCCAGGCCGATTCGTGGCAAGTGGCCACTGGAATGCGACCGCTGAGGGCCACTGGCGCCGCCCTCTCCGTCGCCGT
The DNA here is from genome assembly GCA_030248115.1 of Linhomoeus sp. GSCO2_2. NCBI lineage: Eukaryota > Metazoa > Nematoda > Chromadorea > Monhysterida > Linhomoeidae > Linhomoeus > Linhomoeus sp. GSCO2_2. The sequence continues at coordinate 20,259 of JASAMZ010005280.1, read as the reverse complement.
CACTTTGCTTGAAGTGAGACGAACAAGATGGTGACTCAATACTCAATTTGTTCCTCTTCATCCACACCACATCTTCTCAGGTGTGCTTCCCCAACACCGGGGCGCGCGTGATGCTGTTCACTGGGGGAGCCTGTACCCACGGCCCTGGGATGGTGGTGGGCGACGAGCTGAAGAATCCCATTCGGTCTTGGAACGACATCAAGGAGGACAACGCCAAGTTCATGAAGAAGGTGACGTTGGGGTGGCTCTGTTGTCAGATGGTTTCGCCTCTGCCTGAAAACGTGGTGCCTATGTGGTTCTTGCACTCGAATGAAGGGTAGCGTCTGTTGTAGTCGTACAGTGTCTCTTCTATCAAAACTTACAGAGCCTACAAGCTTCTTTTCAGCCCCCATCCCTCCCTCCCTCCTTCCCACCCACCCACCAACCATCACTCCCCCCCCCCACACTCCCACACACCCCCCCCCCCCCCCATACTCCCCCACACACTACATACCATTCTCGTTGTGTGTGTGCAGGCGACGAAGCACTACGACCAGTTGGCAGCGAGGGCGGTGAAGAACGGCCACGTGGTCGACGTCTACTCGTGCGCACTGGACCAGACGGGACTCAACGAGATGAAGTCGCTATTCGACCGCACTGGAGGTGGGTTTATGATCTAAGACTGTTCGTACATTTGGTACTCAAGACCCAAGAATTGTTCGTTGGGTGTTGCAGTGTGCAGGAAATCTTACCAGTGAAACCGTTCATTATTGTACACTAGCGTCGTTCAGGCAACGTGGTCATGGCTGACTCCTTCGATTCGACCCTCTTCAAGCAGACGTATCAGGTTTGGTCTAGGACCGTTTCATCAGCCGATGATTCGCTGTTCTTTGGCGATTCTCTGCAATGCGGATGAAGTGTTCCTGCAGAGAGTGTTCGAGAAAGACGCGCAGGGCAACCTGAAGATGGGCTTCAACAGCGTGCTGGAGATCAAGTGCGGCCAGGGACTCAAAATAGAAGGTGGTGTGCAGGAGTCCCTGCATTTAGTGGCATCGATTTGAGCTAACTGTCTGCGTCTCCCAGGTGCCCTGGGCTGTTGCGCCAACGCGCATGCCAGGAACGCGACGGTCTCAGACGTGGAGATGGGCCTCGGAGGCACCTGCCAGTGGAAGCTCTGCGCCCTCTCGCCGCGCACCACGCTCTGCTTCCTACTGGAGGTGAAGTGCTGTGATGTGGTGTAATGTGTGTCGTCGTCGTCCTACCATCCTGTACACTGCACACTGACGCTTCAGGTGTCCAACCAGCACGGCTCGGCCATTCCCCAGGGTGGTATGGGCTATGTGCAGTTCGTGACCAAGTACCAGCACCCAGCGGGGCAGCAACGAGTGAGGGTGACGACCACTGCGCGCTCCTGGGCCAATCTCGAGACCCAACAGCCCAACGTCGCCTACGGATTCGATCAGGTGTGCTTATAGTAGTACTTAGTAGTATGAACGTCATTTCGGGAGCGTTGCACCATTGGCGTAATAGACCGTGCCAGTCAAGCGCGGCATTGCTTGCGTCTTGTAGGTTCCCCAGTCTGTCACAAAAGAACACTAGAATTGTCATGATTCAGGACGCGGCGGCTTCTCTGATGGCCCGTCTGGCGGTGTGGCGAGCCGCCGGCGAAAACGACACCCCTGACGCCATTCGATGGCTGGACAGGAATCTCGTCAAGCTGGTTGGTGATGATGATGAACAGTGCAGCGCGCCTGAAATGCGCCACATTCTCTGTAACCCTTGCAGTGCCAGAAGTTCGGCGACTATCGCAAGGACGAGCCGCAGAGCTTTCAGCTGTCTGAGAAGTTCGGCCTCTTCCCCCAGTTCATGTTCCATCTGAGGAGGTCTCAGTTCCTTCAAGTGTTCAACAACAGCCCAGACGAGTCCGCCTACTACAGGTGTTTGCTGTTGGGGCAATTCAGTTGGTGTAAGCGCTATAGCGTTTAGTACACGCCAGTCTTATGCGATTGCAGGCACATTCTGATGAACGAGAACGTGCTGGAGAGCACGACCATGATTCAGCCAGTCCTCTTCAGCTACTCCTTCAATGGGCCTCCTGAGGTGGGAGTGGTTACAGAGAGCGAATCGTGTGTCAAATGTGAGCAGTAGCGATTCTTCCAGCCTGTGCTACTGGACACGTCGAGCATCCAGGCGGATAGGATCCTGCTGATGGACGACTACTTCCACGTCCTCATCTACCACGGACAGGTCGGTGGAAGCAACGCAAATGTGGCGCCACTCCTGAACAGTGCACGCTCCCTCTAAAGATTCCGAATTGGTCTTTTCGAGAATCCTTCACTGTCTAAGTGTCACGAGCGAAACGTGTTGAGCGCATGGCTCATACAAAGTCAGTCACGATGCACAGCTACCCTTTAGTCGATGGCGCAGCACCCAACATATTGACTACTCCGAGGGCCCATTCCTTTCTAAGTGTGTCTGGCAAAACATCTCTCTTCCCCTGTTGAGTATGTAGGTGCACTGCTGTCACCTTGCAGACCATAGCCCAGTGGAAGCGCATGGGCTACCACGAGGACCCGCAGTACGCCTCCTTCAAGCATCTGATGGAGGCGCCCGTACAGGACGCCAAAGCCATTCTACTCGACAGATTCCCCATGGCCAGATACATCGAGACCGAATATGAAGGGTCGCAGGTACACTACTACGCCCTTTGCAAGTCGCGATTTCAGAGCAGAGAGGCATTCCCCGCCAGTTGCAGGCTCGATTCCTACTCTCGAAGGTCAATCCCTCCATCACCCACAACAACCCATACTCGCAGGTGAGTGAGTTGTCCCCACCGACGCCGACTTGACTGAGTGGTTGTTGAATCTGAATCGTGGTACTGGGGATGGAAGCAATCGGAGTTCACTTAAGTTTGGTGGTAGGTTTACGAATTACGATGGATGGAGCTTTTGGTTTCCAAGCGTTCTCAGGAGGATGTTTCCATTTCATTTGTTACCAAAAGTGCGAGTTTCCAAAGTTGATAGTTACCGCATATGGACTGAAGCAAAGGCGTTTGTACGTTCTCAAGCGCGTTGCAGGAGGGCGGAGCGCCCGTCTTCACGGACGACGTGTCTCTGCAAGTCTTCATGGAGCATCTGAAGAAGTTGGCCACATCCAGCTCCCCTTGAATGGATGAAGTGTCAGATACGTCTCTGTGATAGGTAGAGTGCCGTCGACTCGAACCTACGTATTTATCGTTGGTTGCTCTTGGGTTGTTGTTTCGAGTTGGTTCGTTGGTCTGGAGGAAGAAGCAAGAAACGATGTTCAGACCACGGTGCGGTTTCTGATTTGAAGCTTTAGCAACAGGTGCTTCTCAGATGTATCGATGCACCTTGAAACAGACGAGTGCGACTGTAGGCACTGAGTTGTAGCTTACCCCGAAAACTGAACGTGTGTCAATTGCGGACTGCGGACAGCGTCTCTAGCGCTACTGAAGCGCGGGAACGCGACGGTTCGTGTCGCGGTCAGAAGGCGTCGCCGGTCAAAAACTCAGTTTTGAAGAGACTCGTTTTGTTGACACCATCGGTCAGTCATTCTGGACAATTGTAGACCTACGAATTTGGAGGATGGCCTATGACAGGGTGGTGTCTCTGATCGATATGGACTGTTTCTACTGTCAGGTAGAGCAGAGGGAAAGGCCCGAGTTGTGGGGAAAGCCCGTCGCCGTCGTCCAATACAACCAGTGGAGGAGCGGAGGGTGGGTGGGGGAGAGCACTGTCACTGAGTGACATGAGTGAACGACGTTTCTTGGGATACATATATGAATGAGATAGAATGGTCGGTTTGTTTAGTGGCATTCATTGGTCGATTGTTCGTTCGCCACTACCCATATACTGCCTACGTGGTCTGTTGCCAAAGAAGCCTTATTAGGGTAGATTTCCGCCTTTGAACCACCTGCTTGTCTGAGTCAATAAGAGGCCGTGACAAGTCGTCGTGAGTGATTGTGAACGTGTTACACAGGGTTTCAACTGTGCAGGCGATGAAACGCCAATTCCTCCGACCGATAGGCAGCTGACTCGACTGTCGTGCCTTTACCAATCGCGTCCTTACTTCAATTTCAGTCTGATCGCAGTCAACTACGAGGCTCGGTGGGCGGGCGTGAAGAAGTCGATGGGCATCAGAGGCGATGATGCGAAGGCCATATGTCCAGAGTTGACCTTAGTGTCGGTGGAGACGCAGAGGGAGAAGGCCAACCTGACCAAGTACAGAATGGCCAGTCAGGAGGTCTTCAGAGTCATCAACGCCTTCCATCCTGACGTCGTGGTCGAGAGAGCCTCTGTGGACGAGGTCTGCTTGAGTCAGAGTGTTGGTGATCACTTCGCTACCATAGAGTGGAAGTGTGTCAAGGGAAACCATTGGTCATGTTTTAGTTTGTGCAGCAAATGACAATTGTCTGAAACCTCTGCGTAACCAACGAGACACCATTGACAACCCTTCACCTTCACTTCCACTGCAGGCCTATCTGGACCTGACCAAGCTGGTGGGCAAGCTGCTCCACGGGGAGTTGGAGGGAGGCAGCGACAAGCTCTCTGAAGAGCTCATGCCCACCACACACCTCTGTAATGGCCTGGATAGGGAAGAGAATGGGCAAAAAGGAGCTGCAGATGATGCCACATCCGAGAGTGCCACGTGGCAGGATCCCCAGCAGCCATCCACCAGTGGCGTCATCTACGATAGAAAAGAGACGATTCGAAAATGGATAGAGGAAGAGTGCGCCATAGACGAGAGAGAAGTAGGTGCAAAGGTCTTCAGAAGCCTCTGAAAGAGTGGCGGTCCCAGGATTTTCGAACCGGGGGAGGGGGGCGCTACCTCAGAAAATCTTCAACTATTTTGCCATAGCGCCGCAGCCTCATTTAGTACAAAATTTGCCTCAGAAATTGCAGTTCCGACTCATCCACAGCGAAAAGTTTGCCCAAAAATTGCGCCGCAGGCGAAAATTTTGCGGTTTTCGACCCAAAATGTACCAAAATCTGTCGAAACTCAGCGCCCCAAGCGAAATTTTGTCGATTTTGAGGCTTTATATAGGACATGTTCACTAGAATTGCGCCGCCGGCGAAAATTATTGCATATACGCTCCTTTCCTAAGGAAGTTTTTTCTCTAAGGCCAGGCCCAATGGGGGGGGGGGGGAGGGCGCCCCCCATGGGCCAGCTAGTGCTCTGAACGTCCCACTGACAGTCCCAGAGGTCTATCTGTGGTGGTTGTTCAGCGCCAACTGGCAATGGGCGCCCAGGTGGTGGAGAAAATCCGTGCCAACATCCTGGAAGAGACACAATTCCACTGCTCCGCCGGCGTTGGACCCAACAAAGTGCTGGCCAAACTGGTGAGTGAGCGCTGCTCAGAGACTGTTTCAAAAGCGTGACATCTGCAAGTTGGTCGTGAAGAAGTGCAGTCTCAGGACATCCATCAGCAACTCTCGATTTCATTGTCTTTGTCTGTAGGTGTGCAGTCGTCACAAGCCCAAGCAGCAGACGGTGATCTCCCCCAGACACATTCGCACTCTGCTCGAAGACACTCCCATTGACTCTGTCAGAAATCTGGGTGGAAAGCTGGGCAAGAACGTCAAGGAGCAGTTTGGCATTCGAGTGAGAAAGCGCTTTGAATTTGAATAGAAATCGTAGATTTGCTGACTAAATGGTACCGAGTGGATTATTTTGTGTGTTAACTCAGACTATGGGCGAGCTCCGCCAAGTGCCAGTACAGCAGCTAGCGGAGGCGTTCGGTCGCAAGACGGCCGAGTGGCTGGTGGAGATGTGCGAAGGTCAGAGACTTCTCTGTAACTCCAACTGTTTCTCGTACAATACACTGTCAACATTGTATATGCCAATTGCCCTCAGGCTACGACCCTGAGGAGGTAAAGGCGCGCGACCTCACTCAGTCCTTGGGGGCGGGAAAGAACTACGTCGGTCCAAAGTCGCTGAGGACAAAGGCTGAGGTTCAGAGGAGTCTCAGGCTACTCTGCGATGAGCTATCCGAGCGACTGGAAGAGGACAGGAAGACGGTGCGAGCTGAGACATCCTTCGTATCATTCTAAGCACTTTCTAGTGTCAGATGACCCACTGGCGAAACGACGGAATATGTTTAGAACGCCCGTCAGGCGCGCACTCTGACGATGGGCCTGCGTCACGCGGAGACTCGTCTGCATGGGAGCAGTCGGCAGACGGCCCTCAGGAGCTATGACGTCGACGCCCTCTTCAGAGACGCCTACTCGCTTCTTCTAGAGTTCAACAGAGCCTCTGGAGGGGAGTTGTGGTGGGAGGCAGAGACACTTTGAATGATCAAACTGGCTTGAATGGTGTCAATGGTCCGTCCATGTCTGACAGTTGAAACCCTTCTAATAGGGAGCCAGCGGTGACCAATCTGCACGTGTCTGCCAGCAAGTTCCAGGACTGTCAGGAGCTGCTCCACACCAGGTCCATCAAGGACTTTCTCGCCCGGGAAGAGAGGTGGCTGTGTGTTGAAAATGTTTGATGACCAACAGATGGTCCAGCAGTGGAGTTATTGAGTACTTGCTATTCGTTTCCAGACAGCCAAACGAAGCAATTGGGCCAAGCACCTCTGCAGCTCATTCAGCCAAGGACGAGGACGAGCCAGGCAACCCTCTGATTTCACGAGAGCAATCGCCATTGGAAGGCCTTTCGTCGAGAGGGTCCAGTTCTCCCGTGGATCTCTTTGACGACCTCTTGGAGAGAATGGAGCGATCCAACTCTGCTGTCCAAGGCGACGCCAATGGCGGCTCTGCTGTCACTGAAGGCGAGGGAAGGCCCTCTGGAGTTGCAGAGGAAGCGGCGGAGAGCTCCAAAGCAGTCCAGAGACGGCCAATCACCACGCGTCTTGGAACAACCTGCATCAGGTGTCCCAGTGATTACTACAGTCAGTCATGTCAAAAGCTACCAGAGAGCGGTTCATTCAGGAGGAGCAATCGGGAAGGAGGAGGTAGTGGAAGTCGAGCGGCTTTGGCATGTCGTCGTCGCGTGGAGCAGCAGAGGGAGAGGGAGCGCAGCTTCAAAGAGGAAAGTCAACTGACTGAGTTCCTCCCCCAGGCAATGGACAGCGTCGACGCCGACGTCTTCAGAGACCTGCCACCCAGTCAGTTGCTACTAACAGCGCCGACAGCGTTTCCTTACTCTGTAACCTTCCTAACACTGCAACCCTGTCCACATTGTAAGGTAAAAGCTCGAAGATGTTGAGACTCCAATCAGCGAAAGCTGAGACAAGCTGGCACTTGGACCAATAATGCAACGCTTGCAGGCATCCAGTATGAGCTGCGCGGCTTCTACAAGCGCAAGAATCAGCCGGGTGGGGAGGAGTTGGTCACACTGTGCCTCGATGGAGGAAGCGCTAGTCGTGGAAGTCGGAAGAGGCGTCAGGGAAAGAAGGCGGCTACTGTCCACGACGACAGAGACAATCACAAGATCTCCGAGTTCTTCTCCACTCACTGAGAGTGGCGGCTCAAAATTGAATTGGTGTTGCTGTGATCCCTCCACTCTTCTCTGTGTGTGAACTGTGAACTGCTTTGGAATGTGGTGTCGTGCGAACAGCCTCCTGTTTCACCAGCGATGCAGTGAAGTCGGCGCTCTTATGGATTGAGACCACAGACACGCGGCTGCTGGCAACGAATCCGTGAACCGACTTCAGCTAGATAATCAGCTTAGAGACTACGTGTACTCCAAACGTTTGGCGGGCTTGCCCGCTACGGTAGTTCCGGATTCCCTTCCAAGTCACGACGTCGCTGGGTCGCGAAATCTCGCTATTCGCTATTGATTGGTCGTCCGTCGCCAATCAATAAGACACAAGTCAGTCACGCTGGTGGTGGCCAGCCACCGTTCCACTTTCTCGCGGCGTAATGCAGCGACGACGAGGCCTCCTGATTCCTCGTCCGCATCGCCAAACATATCGCCAGGCCTACCCTGTCTGAACTGAAGCAATTAGCCAATACCCCCTCCCCCTTCATGGCTACATGGCTAAAACAGACCCCGTTGACAAGTCCCAATTGGACCTTTCAGTTTTGCTTGCTCTCCTCTATACCGGTCAACGATTTGTGCGGCTTTCCCATTGTGTGACGATAGAGGACGCTGAACTCGTCTTCAAGTACGCGCAAGATATGCGGACTGGACTCGCGGGTCAAAAACGACAAAACGCTCTTCGACAAACGTCAGTGTCACGTTCTAACTGACAAGGCAAGAAGAACTCTGATCGCAAACCCACCACACTTCATTCACTCACTCCCCTCCGAAATGCCGCTCACTTTCACTCGCAAACTCCGCGCTGTACGTCCAACTGACGGAAGACGCTACATCACTGCGCCTTGTTTGTATTCAAATTAGAACCTTTGCGCTGATTGGTTAAATTGCGAACACAATGAAGTTTGAATTTGAGAAGACCACTTCACTACGGTATTTTTGAAATGGCTTCATTCAATCTTGCTATAACTATTGAATTGAAGTATCCTTAATCAGAAGGTCGACAATATGGTGGGCACCGCATAAATCCATCCACCGTTGCACGCACGTGAATTCACCTATCTCGACAAAATATTGCGCACGTATACCGTAAATACTCCAGTAGGCCTCCCTCCCCACCTCGTCGAGGGACATGTCGCCGAAGGAGGGACAGCGGAGGGGGCTTATTGGCGTCGTAAATACGGTATACGGGATCTCCCTAAATGCAGGAATTCACGGTGACATACACACTTGTGGAAAGGACGCTGCACACTTCAGATTGCAAAGCCTTTAGCGGGTATTACAAATGGCAGTTGTCTGAGTGACGGCATCACTAGCGTCAGTATCCAATGCTCCTCGTTTTATAGAAACAGTGAAACGTCTTGTCCCCTAGCGCATCGGCGCTTCTATGTCGTCCCAACTAGTGCGGCTCCCACTCATTTACGCTAAAATTAGTCTTACAGGCTTAATTGATCGACCCAAGTATTTGTTTGAGCTGCACTTGAAACGTGAATTTTCACAAAGAGTTTCTACAAGAGTGTTCTCTAGATTTGCAGCCCACAGCAAAGGACTACATATCTTACAACTGTATACTGACCCCTTTTGTGAAGTATGTACATACATACATCCTCCTCTGAAGCTCTTCGCAGTTCAACCCATGTAAGCCCGTCAACCGCTCTCTGGCCAGAGTTGCCTTGTGACTTTTGGAACACCCAACCACTGAACAACCATGGATAGACTGCTGACATGTGAAGAGCTGGCCATGGCGGCCAGGAGGAAGGTCCTGTTGGAGAACCCCGAAGACGACTACTGGAATCAGTCCACTTCCAAGGGTGCTTCAGCTTCTGGCGGCCTCAACAGTGGAGGAGGCAGCTTTTTGACGACGACGGAGAGGACGATGGAGGGGACTTCTTTGGGAAAAGGGTGGGTTGGAAGATACCGTAGATTCTCTAATAAACGGGCGGCCCGTCTATTAATTCGAAGGGTGTCTACCCTGCTTGTAAATAAAGCATGCCAAGAAGCGTAAAACTTCAATTTATAACTCAGGTTAACTCAATTCTCGCCGGTGTAAGAAATTTTCATACTCAGTGCATCTTCTGTGAGCGCCTAGAGTGTTCATTAATAGCGTCATACACAGTTTGGCTGCCTTTAGGATGTCAGTGTCCGATTCCAATAAACAGGCATGCCCGTTAATTGGAGAGTGCCCGTTTATTATTTGGAAGGCTGTCTACCCTGCCCGTTTATTGGAGAGTAGTGATGGCAACTTGAAAACCGGGTAAGCACTTACCCAGTTTTACCCGGTTTTTAAAAACCAGGTATACTTGCTTGGTACTTACCCGGTTTCGTTTAGCCGTACCCGGTTTTTACTTACCCGGAATCGCCAAAAATAACCAGGTAAAACCGGGTAAAACCGGGTACCCGGTTTTCTAGAAACCGGGTATACTTACTTTTACTTACCCGGTTTTATTTTGGACGAATTTACTTACTTTTACTTACCCGGTTTTGAAATTTCAAAAGTTGCCGTCACTATTGGAGAGTGCCCGTCAATTAGAGAGTGCCCGTTTATTGGAGAATTTACGGTAGATGTCTGAGATCGTTTCCTCACTTTCATTGACACTCTATTGGAGAACGCATGCAGCGGTTCTTACACTGACCTCTATAAAGTTCCGCTTCAGCACGTCGTCAGAGTGACGTCCTCGCGTGACGAGGCGCCAGTGGAGACGGTGGACTGGTCAGGTCAACCGGTTGCCATCCAGCCATTGAAGCGCCCTTCTGATCGACAGCAGCAGCAGCAGCGTCAGAGGATCGCAGAAGCAGCACCCAGTAGCAGCAAGACGCGCTCCACCTCTCTCACCGCCTCTGCGCTTATCGCCAACGCCTCTCTTGGAGTCCACAACGCCAACACATCCACCAAGAGCGTGAGTGACCACTGAGAAGTGTGAAAGAATGAAACCCGACTAACACTGTTAATCAGCAAGCGCCCCACTCTTTCCGCACAAGTGAAACATCTTTTCAAGTATTCTGTCCTCGCAGCTATTCAGCGATGAGTACAATGGCGACGGCGCTTCTTCCACCTCATCCCTTCACCCATTCGACGTGGGCCCTTCTTCTGCCACTGGCGGCAGGGCTTTCACTTCGGCGGAGTACTCGCGTCTGGAGAAGGAGCACCGCAAACTCAAGCAGAAATTCGAGGTGGAAGTAACTCGGAGACAGTGCTGTGTGCGTCGCGGCATACAGGTGTTGTGTGGCGAAGGAAACTTTCCAACGGTTCCCTTCTCTAAGACGTGCTGTGACTGTGAAACGGTCTTGTCGTTCCACGGGTTTTGTTTATAGTGAATGGTTTTGCACATCTTTGGTGGTCTTTAATAGGTGCTGAATCAGCCTTGGCAGACATTTGTAAGCGGTATGGTGGATGATCAAACGCCAAGGATCAGTTGTCAATGGCCATGGAATGAACGTCGTCGCGTGATCTATGGCGTCAGCTCACCTAGACATACTGTTCATCATCAACATCACATCTTGCAGAGGCAGCGCAGGGACCGCTACCGTTCCCTGGAGATCCGAGAGACAGTGAGTAGGCTGTGCCGCGGGGATGTAGTCATTGTCGAGTTCTTCAAGTCGAAAGCGGAGAAGTCGCAGCTGCTCAAGGAAGCCTTAGGCAGTCGATCGGGCGACGCCATCGCCCAGGTGACACATATGAGTTACATTATTCTATTTTTCTATTTTCCTAATGGCTGATCGAGTTATCAATGAATTTGAAGCGTATGTGATGTGTTTGTGAGAGAGAGGTACTGTAGCCAAGTTGCAATTCACTATTGCTTTTGTGGTGGTGTTTCTCCAGAGGACGTTGTCAGAGGCGCTCTTCAGAGACTTCTCACGGACTTCCCAGAGGCACTGACTACTATGTGGCTCTCTTGAGAGAGAGCGGCTCCCAGAGACGACTGCTCGACACTCTGATGTGAGAAGCTGTGAAATGAAATATGGAATATCATAGAGAAGTACACGTGGGTCTACGGAATACCACTATTGCAAAGGAGGCTTCTTATTGGCCAGAGTTGCAGCATTTCCAGTCGATAGATGTTGATGATGTGGTTGACCAGATGCCGTCTTGGTCTGTAGTGCCAGGTGTACTGTATCTGCGTGTAGAATGCAAGGGGGGAGGTGGGGCGGGAGTGGGGGGGGGGGGGGTGCGTGTGTGTGACTCCCGCGCAGAACAACAATCGTTTCACTCGTAAGAGGAAGTCAGTTGATAATTTGTTCCACTGTTCTTTAGTCATCTTCTTTACACTGTTTGTCCGTGGGTCGCGTTGAGGAGGCGGCGATGGCGGGGTTCGAGGAGGCGCAAAGGCTCTGTCTGACGGCCGTGTCAAAGGTCGATTCCCTCAAGAGAGCCCTCAGAGCTTCCTCCTTCTCTGACAAGTCACTGGGACCCGACGCAGACATTCTCACACAGTACGTCTGACTGCTGGAGAGACAGATGCCCATGAACGTGCGTTCAAAAGTCTCTGGGTGCAAGTGCCATAATCTCTCAAAGTCATTCCCATCAATCAACGTTGTAACATTCTCTGTCTTCCAAACTGTGCAGAAGTCGGACGACCTACTAGAGATGGGCAAGAGTCAGCCGCGAGCGCAGTTCAAGCTCTTTCCCAAGACGGCCTCTCTTGTGGATCAGTCGGTGCTGACGACCCTCTACCACTGGAACCTGCCTGTTGTAAGTTGGGCTATCGTTGGGAAACCCTGAATGTGATTTACAAGATTCTAGTTAATTTCAGGAGTCTCAGGCGAGTACGCAGTCTCTGAATGGGTAAGGGGTGGGGAAAAAGAGCGATGTTCGAGATCGTTTTCTCACATTCATTGACCCACTATTGGCGAAAACACTGCTCAGAAAGAACGCGTCACTGGTATGATATTTAGTGTAATTGGATCGTCACTGCAATGTCAACAAATACATATGTACGTAAACCTGCTAAAAAAGCTACCCAGTGATCCATACATGCGATGTTAAGTTCTGTTTGTCTGCAGGTGTGCGGTCGTCACAAGCCAAAGCAGCAGACTGCCATCTCTCCTAGACGTATCTGCACTTTGCTCGATGACAATCCCATTGACTCTGTCAGAGACTGGGTGGGAAAACTGTGTAAACACGTCTAGAAGCAGTTTGGCATTCGGATGAGAAAGCACTTCACATTGTGTAGTAGAAATTCTAGACTTGTGCTGACTAGGTAATGTTGGGTCGATACTGTTCGATTTTCATGCTCAGACGATGGGCGACCTCCATCGAGTGCCTGTAGTGCACAGCGTCTGGCCGAGGCATTCGGTCGCAAGCAAGACGGCCAAGCGACTGGTGAAGATGTGCGCGGGTTGGCGACCGCTGCAACTCCAAATGCTTCTGGTACAATGCACTGTCAAATATGTACCAATTTGCCCTCAGGCTACCACCCCGAGGAGGTGAAGGCGCGCGACCTCACTCAGTCCATCGGGGGGGGGGGGGGGACGAAACGACCCGAAACGTTCAGAACGCCCGTCAAGCGCGCATTCTGGCGATGGGTATACGTCGCGTGGAGACTCGTCTGCATAGGAGCAGTCGGCAGACGGGCCCTCAAAAGCTATGACGTCGACACCCTCTTCAGAGACGCCTACGCGCTTCTTCTCGAGTTCAACAGAGCCTCTGGAGAGGAGTTGTGGTGGGAGGAATATCAAGTGGGTTGGGTCTGAATGAGTGCCCCAAATTTTGAATGAGTGCCCCCAAATTCTGAATGAGTGCCCCCAAAATTCTGAATGAGTGCCCCCAAAATTCTGAATGAGTGCCCCCAAAATTCTGAATGAGTGCCCCCAAAATTCTGAATGAGTGCCCCAAGACCCAGAGGCGCGCTACTACCACGGCCGTGTGAGTAACCTGTTGGGCACAGCCGGCCTAAGCAGGGGGTGAAGTAGATGGAGGAGTGTTTATTCCACTTACCGTTTGCACTAAAACTCGGCCGGCGTCGCGCCTGGCGGGTCTCAACTGAGGCTTAGCGCGACCACCAACTTCAGGGCGCGCTCCGCGCGCCCTGAAGTCGGTCACCGGTCGCGTTAAGCCTAAGTTTCGACCCGCCAGACTGCGACGCCAACTGACTCTTGTGCACTGTGGGCGCAGGGCGAGCCTAAGCATAGCCTGATTTCAAAGGAAAATCTGGCTTGAAGGTATAGAGAACGATAACGGTATAACGACTCCCACAGACGAGATTCTTAGCCTCGCGGCTCCACCCATACCGTGATAAGACAGACGCCGCACTTAGAACATTGGGGGCACTCATTCAGACTTTGGGGGCACTCATTCAGACTTTGGGGGCACTTATTCAGATATAGCCTATCAAGTGACTCCACTGGCTTGAATGGTGTCAGTAGTCTGTCCATGTCTGACAGTTGAAACCCTTCTAATAGGGAGCCAGCGGTGACCAATCTGCACGTGTCTGCCAGCAAGTTCCAGGACTGTCAGGAGCTGCTCCACACCAGGTCCATCAAGGACTTTCTCGCCAGGGAAGGAAGGTGGATGCGTGGGAAATGTTTGACGACCAGTTGATTCGATGACAACGCATCGCGGTCGAGCAGTGAATGTCTGTTGTTGAGTTCCCGTTGTCCGATTCAGAACGCAAAATGGTGAACTTGGGCCAAGCACCTCTGCAGCTCATTCAGCCAATGATGTGGATGAGCCAGGCAACCCCCCGATCTCACGAGAGGAATCGCCATTGGAAGGCCCTTTGTCGAGGAATTCGAGTTCACCCGTGGTCCTCTTTGACGACCTCTTGGAGAGAAGGAACGATCCAACTCTGCTGCCCAGTGACTAGATTACTACAGTCAGTCATGTCAACAGCTACCAGAGACGGGTTCATTCAGGAGGAGCAATGGAGAAGGACGAGGCAGTGGAAGTCGAGCGGCGCTCGCGTGTCGTCGTCGCGTGGAGCAGCAGCGGGAGAGGGAGCGCTGCTTCAAAGAGGAAAGTCAACTGACAGAGTTCCTCCCCCAGGCAATGGACAGCGTCGACGGCGACGTCTTCAGAGGCCTGCCGCCCAGCGTATGTTATGAAGTGTAGGTGGGTACATGTGCCGTGCCGCAGCCCTCACTCGGCCATTCCGAGATTGGCTTTACGCCACATGTTCATCGCATCAAATATTTTGAGTTTGTGACTGCAGTAGCTTACACAAACGGTTCGTTTATACCAACAGTGAAACGCTGCAGGCATTCAGTAACTACGAGTTGCGCGATTTCCACAAGCGAAAGAGCAGGGGGAAGAGGAGGAAGAGCTGGTCACTCTGCGTCTCGGCGGAGGGAGGGCTAGTGGCAGAAGTCGCAAGAGGCGTCAGGGAAAAAGCCGTCTTCTGCCGTCGACGACGACGGAGACAATCACAAGACATCCGACTTTTTCTCCGCTCACTGACTCATCGGCGACTCAAGACAGTTGGTGTTGCTGTGATCCCTCCACTCGTCTGTGTGCGTGAATTGCAATTGGAATATGCTATCATAGTGGGAACAGCCGCGCGCTGCTTCATCAACACATGATATCGATGCAGTGAGGCCGGACGGACGGATAGGCACGGACGAGAATTATGCACGGAGACTCCATTTCTACGTGCGGATGCTGGCGTTCGGGATGATTGACGGCGCTAAGGAAACAAAATCATTATTTCTGTAGAGTGAGACAATAGACGATTTGAAACGTTTGGCGTCGCCCAGTAGCGGATCCAGGGGGGGGGCGGTTGTGCGTCCCCCCCCCCATTCGGCCAAACCGCCCCCCCATTCCCCCTGCCGAGAAAAAAAATTGCGCGGCAGCACCTGCAGAGCAAAAAAAATTTCGCCTGCGGCGCTATTTTATAGCACTTTTGTACCAAAATAGGCCAAAATCGGCCAAAATTTGTGCCTGCGGCGCTATTTTATAGCACTTTTGTACCAAAACAGGCTAAAATCGGCCCAATTTTTTGCCTGCGGCGCTATTTTAAAGAATTTTTGTACCAACATAGGCCAAAATCGGCAAAAATTTTCGCCTGCGGCGCAAATTTTTTATGTGCTTTTATAGCATCTTGGTCCCCCCTGTGGCCTCGAAAATTCCGCCCCCCCCCCCCATTCCAAAATCCTGGATCCGGAACTGGCGTCGCCGTTGCTCCTTCGCTACATATGTACTTCCTGTGGCGAGTGTCTTACGGGCGCTCAACTTCAGCGTCCTCTGCCTCAACCAGACCTGCATCTACGACGCCAGCTGTTGCCGCAGCTACCCAACCGATCGCTGAATCCAACTCCCAACGTGGCCATTGTCTTACTGGTGGAACCGTGCTGTTCAGACGAACGCAACTTTCGGTTGTGAGAGGGGGGGGGGAGCGGTCAATGGCAAATCCGCAGCTGTAGACTAGACGAAGTAGTCGTGTCCGATCGAGGTACATACTCGCGCCAAACCGATGTGATCGACCGTTTCAGGCCGGTTCACTTCGTGGGACCACAAGTGAAGAAGCCATAGATCTACCTACTGTACCCATTTCGCTTGTAAATGTCACAGGACCGCCGGCGAGGTTGAAGTGTTTTATTATACTCCACAAAAAGTGTGGAGTATATAGCGATTGTGCGCGAAACGCAGTAATTTTAACCGGATGGCGTTCGCGCGTGAAGCGGCCGATTTGCAAACGGTCTTTTGCGTTGGGTAGGTCTAGTGGGTGGGCAACCTGCACGACATATGGGGTCACGCTGCGGGACCCCGTTGGCGGGAAATTCAAAAATTTAATTTTTCAAAGTACTGCAAAATGGGTTAAACAAGGTAGAACTCGAAAAAGTTGCATATGATGGTATATACTATCTTTTGATATGTTGTAGTACTCGATAGGGCCGAACACGGAAAAAAAGAATTGGATCGCTGCGGGACCCATTTTGGCGCCAAATTTGAAAAATTTGCGATTTTTCGCTATCTTCCGACTTTGACGGTTTGCTGTGCGCGATAGGTAGCAGCTAGAGCCGCGAGACCGCTTTTGGTGCTCCTTCCCAGATGTCCTCTATCGAATGAGCCATGAATGGAGAGAATCGGTTGAGAAACAAAAAAGTTATCTTGGTGGAACTTTTTTGACTCCGGGGTCAAAAATTGCGCTTTTCGCGTTTCAGCGTCTGTAGCGCTCGAATGCGTTGCCGAATCGGTTCAAAAGTGGCTTCAAACGATTCTACGTTGAAATCTAGTCGAGAAAAGTGTTTCTGGCAAATTTGCAGAGTTACAGTAATCCTGCCGCGTCCATTTGAATATTGGGTGTCGGGTCGACTTTCGCGATATTATACTCGATCGGGGTTTTCGGGGGCGCTGATTACGAATTTGGCATTCGTTTAGTGCTTAGATGATGTTTAAGCGTACCTATGACGAATTTGCATGCTACCGTACCCCAAGTGCAGAATTTTGGTTCTGTGAGTCTATAGAAAGTTAGGGGTGTTGTATGTCGATTCTGGGGTATTCTGGGATGTAGATCACGAATTCGGCATTAGTTTTGCGATTGGGAGGGTCAGGAGGCCACAACAGGAGAGGAGTCACCGTGCGTAGGAGTTCAAATTTGTGGAGTATACTGCGTCCCCCGGACGACTTGCCTGGTTCAACACAGGACTCAGGCCGTTACTGTCACTGCACTGTGCGCCATCTACAATGTACATAAATAGGTTCGCGCTGCGCAGACTTTCAATCAGCCTTTAGTTAGACCGTCATCAGACTTAATCGACGAGCATAACGCAATAAGAGATCACTTCTGTGTACGAACAGCCACACGAGAGCCGCATCGGGTCCGGGGCGTCACTGAGTTAGCACCGAGCGGAACACTGAGCAGAATACTGGGCTATTAGTATTCCACGACCCAACGACCCACGACCCAATCCACGACCCACGACCCAAACAACGACCCAAACCACGACCCAAATTGGAAAAAGCGCATTGCGACTTGAGACGGCCTACCGTATGACTATTCCGAGTAGACAGAGACGGCAGAAAGGTTAAACGGCAACTGCGGCTGAGAATTACGGAATTTCTCGTGATCTCCTGTATGTAGATGACTGAAAATTGCGCCAAGTGCGTAGAATTTGATGGTGGACGTGTTTCTGTTAAGAAATGCAATATTCTTCCCTTCGGTGCTTTATTTTTACATTCTGTGCACTGATTATAAACTATTTTGACATAGGTGCGATTGCTCGTCAACCTGGTGAAGGATACTTTTGCTGTGATTTGAGTTGAGGATTTGGTCGAAAGGGCCAAAGTTGAGTTCCAAAATTGTTCCCACTCTTTGGCTCGTTCCCAAGTTCTTTAGTGTAGAAAGTTTGAAATTGGATCAGTGCGCGATGTTTGATATGGTAAATCCAAATTCAAATCTGCGTAACTCGAACAACTTCCAGAAGGTAAATTTTTGGCCAAAATCAGGCTAAATGAACTGTAACTCAGCCAACAAACGCCGGATTCGTTTTCTGCGGCATCAGAATGCCCAGACACAGCTGTCAACGCAATTTGAAAATTTGGCCCAGGGACTTAATTTTTGGCTGGCCGGGTGCCGATATCAGGGTAGCTGCGTCCAAAATCGCAAAACAAACAAAAATTCAATTTCGAAAATTTGACCCCGCGACCAGGGTATGACACCTCAAAATGGTCAAAACACTTCGTCTAGACCAACTTTTAACGCGGAACACGATGCAACGGTCAATTTGCCGCTAAAGGCACGCTTTCCAGCCCAAAAATCCACTCAAAGTCGAAAATCCGAATTTTCCGCTCGGGACCCAGGACTTTTGTGACCGCGGATCTCCCGAACGGCGAGACCGATCTCGGCGGTTTTGGTGCCAAATGAAAGGTAATATGAGTGTCCAGGTCAGACATTAAATTGGCGAGGATCCACCGTCGCAAACTCGAGTTATGATTTTTTAAATGTCGAAAAATTTAAAATTTTGAATTTTCTACCATACTCCCGCGTCCGACCATCTAGGGAGCCCGTTCCGGTGATGCCGCCTAGAGAACCTAAAGGCCTACAACCTGTCCAAAAATCACCAAATTCGGCCCACTTTTGCGATAGTTATGGGCTATTGTTTTTTTACTTAGCAAAAATTTGAATTTTTGAATTTTCGCAAAATTCTTCCACCGCCGAAATTTTTTCACCCCCCGAGCACGCTGCGCGTCGTCATAAGCTATCTTTTAAAAAAAATTTGGCTCCCTAAGTGCTTCCTAGCGAGCGGTAGGACGTGTTATGTTAACTGTAGGCTTTACCGCTCCTACAGCACTCCTTCGCTTTTCAAGCGGCGGAGTGCCAAAAATCGCCAAGATCGATCCACTTTTGCGAAAGTTATGGCCTGATTATTTTTTTACTTGTAAAAATCCAAAAATCAGGGGATTTCATAAAAATTAACAGCAAACAACATCAACATGCTAAACCAATGCCAGATTATAATCTGCACCCCAGAAACCCATGGTGCAACCCAAATTCGCTGCGTCTGTCGTTTGCAGTTTCTGTCGTCTCTGTCTACCAAGAATAGTCATACGGTGGGTCGTCCCAAGTCGCAATGCGCTTTTTCTGATTTGGGTCGTGGATTGGGTCGTGGGTCGTTGATTGGGTCGTGGGTCGTTGGGTCGTGGAATACTAATAGCCGAATACTGAGACTGAGAATAGCAGAGGATCGAGCAGAGCGCGTAACGGAGGGTGAGCATAGTACTTTCTCCGCGTGAGCGCTCTGGCGCATGGCATGGAATGGCGGCTCTGAGGCATGGCGTCAACGCAACACGTGGTTGGCGTGCTGGATTTCGTGCACGCACGCCACGCCCGAACGGCTGTGCCGTGCGTGTGCGTTGCACGCTTACAGGTTGCGCTTACATTGAACATTGCGCCGGTACGCACCATTGGCTGTGCCTCTGAGCCGGCCTCTGCAAGCCAGAGTCGCCGTTTTAGCTTTGTGTTCGTCAAGGCTGTTGCAGCGCCTTTGTATATTGTGTAGCATACCCTCACAGTGGGTGGTACGCTCGCACCTGGCTCTGACAAGCTCCCCCATCTCCTTTGGTCATGTCTTCTCCTTCCGTCCAGAAACAGCAGCCGCAGCCCTTACGCTCCGCCGTCCTGGAGGGACGACTGCAGTTGGCCGTCGACTGTCCCGCTCCTCTGCAGAAGCTGCTTTCCACCGCTGGAGTCGACGTCGGCATGGAAGGCGACAACTTCTGCTGCTCCTCCACTTGCGAGTACGTGTGCCGCGACCGGCAGGGCCGCCTACTCTACAGAGGCGACATGGAGTACATTCGGAAGTGCTTGGAGACGGAGCCCGACGTCGACGTCGACTTTATGGACGCGGACACCGACCAGTGCGCCATTCGAATCAGTCGCCGCTACAGGTCCGCGACTGTCGAGGCGCCCCGAGGTTGGATTTTCTGGCGATGTTGCTCTGGGAGATTCTGAAGCGCTTGCGCTCGAGTTTGGCCGGCGCGCGCGCTTTGCTCGTCATGCCCCGAAATACTTCCCCGAGCGCTACGATCGTTGCAAACCTGCTAGACTAAAACACACTCACGCGTCTCAAACATTCACGTCCAATTACGTCGATGTTCCAGGCAGTCTGGTGGGTCGGATCAAGTCGGTCGACGACGTGCACAGTATAACGAAGATCGACAGGCAGCTATTGGTGCTGGACGCTGACGGCCAGCCCGTCTTCCGACTTGTCGGCACCGGAGCCACCGAGGACATGGACGACTGCTGCGGTGGCGCCGGAATGGGAGACCTCTCCTACTCGGTAGGGGGTGTGACTGGCCTGCTGTGCGCGTGCACGCATTGTGTGGAACTTGGCCGTTGGGCTACA
>JASAMZ010005279.1:5000-25649 GCA_030248115.1 Linhomoeus sp. GSCO2_2 | reverse complement strand
CAAGTTTCAGCGCATGCTGACTCTGGCTCATTTTATCGATTTTGCCAAGTTTCTTCCGCTCGGTCGCTCCGTCCGGCAACCAGAACGCAGTAGTGTCGCCCCCATGAAGGGAAGAAGCCTTACATAGCACCAAGTTGTCTTCTGGCTTTGGCAGAGCTCTGCAACTGACTTAGCATTGTTGGAATGTGGCCAGCGAACCAAACATAAGCGACGATTGTTGAAATACGGCGTGTTAAGTGTGTAAAGTGCAAGTCACCAGTTTGGTTGAGAAACTTCGCTTGAATTCGAGTAACTTGGCTTGAAAAGCCACCCTTGTTGAATTAACAGAGCGCGTTGTGCCATCTCGCTAGACAAACTGCGGTGCGTTTGATTCAAATTGCCACTGCTAGTCTTTCAAGTTCACTCAGGTTGCAGTTCGCAGCTCATTGGGCTGTAACGGATTTCTCAGGCACACCGCTGGCAAATGTGGGCAGTATTATATCTAATCAGTGATAGTGTCTGTAAGTGGCGCCCATTGTACGTACGCCACACGTTGTACCGCACGTCCGGTGCAGTAAACGCAGCGTAACAAATCTAACGGACAGCGCCCCTGTTATGATGCGAAATTGCTGGCTTCCTCCGTCTGACGAGTCCTTGAATCGTGCCACGACACTTAGGTAGGAATATAAATGAATTGCCTTGCTCGCGGCAGTCGCGAACGTTTTCTCCCTTTGGTATGTATGGCGCATAGCGTACAGTGGCATAGCCGCAAATCAGGTATGGGTGGAGGGTGAAGGGGGGGGGGGGGGTAGTAGGCCCCACGCCCCCCCCCACCCCCTCCCCTAAACCTGCTTTCGTTTGACTGCGCGTTGGGCATTCCAAATATGTAGAAGCAGGTGACTATAGTGTTCCTTTCAGAAGCAGCCTATAGGCCCAGACAATTGAGCCACTTTATGACTAGCTGCGCCGCGGGTTCGCGCATAGCAGTGACACACAAGGGGAAAGGGAGGGGTGGGCCCCCCCCCCCCCCCCCCCCCCCCACAAGCTGTGTGTATGAGAGAAAGAGCGCAGAAATGAGCGGAAGCTTTCCCGGACAGCGAGAACTTAAGATTTTATGGGAGTGTCGCGTGAGCGCCGAGCTTTGGGATTAAGCTTTGGCACAGTTGAGGGCATTGGTGCGTAAATCTCGGGTGCTTGGTTCGGTAGCACAGCAAGAGTCTTAATCGCATTGGCCTTTAAGGTAATGCAGAGTCCATCCTGTCTTTGCCCTCCACTTTTGAATCACTGTAGAATGAATATACACATCTGTTCTGTCAGCTAATCCAATTAGGCAATTTCGCCGCTTGCCCTTTCAAACAATCCCCCTGCTCGACAATAACATTATAACATCAATTTGGCCCGAGCAAAGAAACCGCTCTTTCGGCCCCTGCCCAGAAGGTACACATTGGAGCTAGGCTTTTCCGTCCACAAATTGCCGTCTAGACCAGACCGAATGCGCTTCTTTCGGTCCTAGGTAATTTCCATTTCCACCGGAAGCCCGTTCCCTAGCGATGGCTGTCTTGTCGTTCCCCCCTCCTCTACTAAAAGACCACCCTGCAGTGTTCTTTGCTGTTTACACAGCATTGCGTTGAGAAGGATTTCAAAAATATGCCAGGTATGTGGTGAATTGCGCGTGAATTTTGTTTTGGAAATGAGTTTTCGAAGCGTTTCAGAGAACCTTCGGACAGTTCGCTTGAGCTTCATGGAAGTGAACTTGCGCAGTCAAAATCCGAATTGTTGGCAAATTGACAAATTTGTTTGGCAACTACTAAGTAAGTACATGTTTGGTAGAGCTTCGTGTGTTCCACTGGGAAGAGTGCTTGTTTCTGTTCTAAGCTATAGTCGTCTACTGTCGCCGGTCGGGTAGTGTGACTAACAAAGGTGTTGGGTGCCAATGTAATGCATTGTTAATGGCCGGATAGCCGCTATCCTGCCACCCGCCTCACATTGGGCTAACAACCGTCTGCTCTGGTTGGAGATATCACCAACTGGCACCAACTCACGACAATTTGGCCTGGTGCAATTTTACTTATTATTCTAAAATTGGCAACATGAGTCACTTCTACATAAGTGTTGTGTTATGCTACTGTTATGCCAGACTCACTAGGCAACTTTGTGCACTTTAGCGACAAAAGATAAACCAAAGATTGTTCGCCTTAGGAATTTGGAATTTACTAACACAATAAAATTTATTATCCTACCTATTTTAGTTTTCATCATGTTCTGATATTCAATTTATGTTCATCGCAATTTCTTTCCGCTTGTGCCGAAAACGGCTGACCAAACCGAGGTGGAATTTTACATTTATTTCTCGCCAGGTTTACCGTGATGTATCCTGTACTGAGTACATGTAAATGCATGTACTGCATGGCATAAATTAGTTTGAAACGAATCTGCTTCTCGACTTCCGTTTGCTGCCAAGAAGGCTCCCAAACCTCCCACGTTGGCATAAAAGGCAGGTAGGTAAGCTTCACCTTTGGAAAATGGCGCAGCAGACACACAACGTCGCTGTCGTCAGCTGTTCCAGAAGGCTAACTCTTTCTTGAGTCCAGTTCTGGAAAGCCTCGCCAAAATGCTAGACTTACTTCCGTTTGGGAGTTGTCGCACGATTGGTTCTGACGCAAATTTGACACACAATCTTTCGTGACTTTCGACGGCGCATAGCTGAGGAGATATTGATTCCCAAAGAGGTCTGAAATGAGTTAACCGCGGCTCGAAATAATGCCCCACCTTTTGAGGAGCGTTCTTCCCCGCTGCCACTTAAAAGCCTCTCTGCCGCTCTTGTCTGAAACAACGAACGAGCTGACTCCCGTTAGAACAACAGCTCCGTTTGCATCACTCTGTGCTAGCTGAGTGCCGTTCTTATTAATGGGAATATCGACGTTCCTCCTACGGTTCAAACGCACTGCGAGTGGATGACTTGAGCCCCCCCCCCCCCCCCCCCCCCCCCCCCCCCCCCCCCCCCCCTAACTCTCACGCGTTCTCTTCTCAACAGAATCGTTCGATTCGCCATTTAATTAGCTGTGATGCACGACCACACGCACAGGCGGTCTCTTTTGTCCACCTTTAACCCTCTCGCTGATACAATTTGCGCCTTCGTTGTTGTTGGAACGAATCGGCCGGAGAGATGGCATCTCCGTTTCAGTTACACTGCAACTGTGCGCGTGTGTACTTGAAAATGTAGGCCCTTCCAAGCGTAAACAACCCAGTCACCATTGGCTTGGGCTTCTAAGCCCTCACGTTCGCTAATCCCCACTGAAACACACTTTTTTCGCGGGTGGGGTTAGGACGGCCGCCTCGGGCCATTAATCGATACTGCCTATGTCGCCGGCGAAGGGGAACTAAGCAGCGGGACGCTGTGCCGGCACTTCGCCTCTTATGGGAGGCCTCCACTAGGCTCGCGAGCGGCGAGCGAGGGAAAGTTAGTCGTCGTCGTCTGCGCGCGCGCGTGTGCGTGTCTTCTGGTTAGGCGGAGCTTCTATAGGGCTCAAATTTCGTCTGCCGCCGGCGGCGGTCAAATTGGCGCCTCGCTTGTCACCCCCCCCCCTCCCCCCCTATTCAGACTTCTCAATTCATGGCACTATGTACATACGTACACATTCTGTGTGGTTCGCTAAACGCATGACTATTGGAGCCTTCGGGCTACTGAATTCAATCGAGCGCGATTTTGAGACGCATGACTGCGTCATTGCTTGATTTGTTGAGGGAGTGCCAACCGAAAGCGTAGGCGTCGTCGCAAGTTGTATTAGGTATGTCGAATAGCAGTGGCTTATGTAATGTAATTCTGGACAACTAACACATAGGTAAGATAATGTCTGAAACTTAAACACGACCGGAAATTCGTAAATAAACAACTTTCTGCCATTCTAAATAAACTTAACGTATGCTAAACCCCCAAAATCACGTGGCTTCCGCTATACTATAAAGTTGGCCTTATTCAGTTTCTGTCAAGTTTTGCCACAAATAAGCATGCATGGACAACGTAATACCAAGAATGTGTAATTTCCGAATTGCACAACACCTGGATATTTGAAAATGCATTGTATTGCCTTCTATTATTGGCTTCCTGCGTCAGCTATTCATTCCAGACCATCTCTCTGCTTCTTTCCCTCAGAAAAGACGCACCTCTTCATAATTCCATTAATCCAACGTATATTCTCCGCTCAATTCGCCGCGTGGGCGATCGATGGCTTGTAATGACAAGAGCGAACATAGCGCTCGCTTCTTTCTCGGTCCCATGCGGCCGAGACGGTGGTAACCGCATTGTGAAAAGGCTTCCCCCTTACCCTCTTAATTGAAAACAGTGGCTCGCGCCATTTCCCTCTGAAAGAGTGCACCTATGGCGCCCACTCGCGACTGAGCAGTGTTGTTTTCGCTTGTGAGGTCGCGCGGCATTTCATAAAGGTGGATGGGGTTTATAGTTCGCACTTTGAGGACGGCTAGAGTTTTGCACGTGCGCTGGTTTTTTTTTTGTGGTTGTTTTTTTTGTGGGTTTTTTTTTTTTTGTTTTTTTTTGGTTTTGTTTGTTTTTTGTTTTTTTGGGTGGTGTTTTGGGTTTGTTTTTTTGGTTGTTTTTTTTGCTTCACCACGCTTGCACAAGAGTTTCAGTATGGCAAAGGCAAATCATGGTGCGTCTTACAGTGCCTTGATTCCGAGACGAATTTGTCACATTAACTTCATCAATTCTGTGGCCGTCTAAGAGTGGTGGCAACTTTGACTTTGTAGTGTGCTTCAGGCGACTCCAGTATAGATTATCAAACTAATCACCCCGCAGCTATCCTTTAAAGTTAGAAGGGGGTCCAAATCAGTGTTTTGAGCTGAAAGCTGACCCCCTGTCGCGGTCCCCCCATGTGACAAGCGACACTACCTCTAACACGCAACGTGCTTTCGCTTGCGTCTATAGCCCTCTTAGGGGCCGTAAAAGCGAACTTGTTTTGAAGGGGCTTTCGTCGTCGCTACATACGTATCCAGCGGTTTCTGTGTGCGTCCCGATTTGCTTGCCAGACTAGTAGCCCCTCCCTCCCTTTTAGCGACGCTAGAATGCGTTCGCGGGGGATAAACAGCCGCTTGACGCAAGCCTTGGGGGGGACCCAAGGGGGGGGGGGGGGGGGGGGGGGGGAGAAGTTGTTTTGGTGGCACTTCCGAATGTATCGATTGGTATGTACGGTCGTCGAGTCTTGTTCTTGTTGATATGGTAGGCAGGTGACTCTTTAAAGTCTGTTAATGCGGCCTATTACATACAGCGTACCAACCGCCTGAAGGTCACACTTCGATTTTCGCAGGAGACTGAGCAGCTTGCAACCCTCTCTAATGAGAGAGTTTCTCATTCAGAAGTGTAGGCAGCTGTTTCACTGACTGTCCGTGTGGCAAACACACGTGCCACCGTTAACGAGTGGTCAACAGGCTCCTCAAGTTGCGCCTCCTTGTTTATAGACTTTGTTACAGTAGTCAGTTGTCAGTTCCCATGTCACTTGGCACTTGTCATGGCTTTGCGTGTGCTATCTCCTCCTGCAACTGCTGTAGCAGCGCAAACTGCGATCAACCTCAATACGCTCCATATTATGTGGTTCACCATCTCTCCACCCGTTGGAAACTTTCACATTTGCTAAACGCACTGCACTGTTTCCGGCTGCCTCCTTGCAATGCTACAGTGACGTACAGATAGCTGTTAGGTTCTCTGTTTCCTTTCCCACTTGAGATGACGCAACCTGTTCCTGAAAGACGTCACTTGCAGCCTGTTGATTCGGCTCTTCTCTTTCGCTTGAGTTGACTCTCCTAGTTTCTCTCTAGGATGCATGTGTGTGAATTGGATACTCTCCAATCGCGTAGATCCGCGCAACGAAATTCAGACATCGTAGAAGTTTTCTTTATCAATTCCCAGACCTTTCAAATCCTCAACATCCAAAGTCATGGGCTCATCGTTGGTGGGCGAGTATCCCAACTGCTCAGAAAACTACTTTGGGATCACGAAGCGCGACATTCAAAATGTCTACATTCACTACATGTTTGTGACCTGCGTGGTGGGATTGACGGGCAACTGCATGGTCTGGGTTCTGATACAGTCGAACAAGACACTGAGGAAAATCCCCTCTAATATCTATCTGCTGGCGTTGAGCGTCTGCTCCTCGATTTTCCTGATCATCCTGTTGATCTTCTATTATCAGGTGCAAAATAAGCGCTGTTGGTCGTCGTCGTCGTCGTCGTCGTCGTCGTCGTCGTCGTCGTCGTCGTCGTCGTCGTCGTCGTCGTCGTTGTCGTCGTCGTCGTCGTCGTCGTCGTCGTCGTCGTCGTCGTCGTCGTCGTCGTCGTCGTCGTCGTCATCATCATCATTCTCTTCCTCCACCTTCTGTTCACCATCCATCCTTCCCCTTCTCCTTTCAGTTGAGCATGGGCACCAACATCATCGCCTTCAACAACTTCACCTGCAAACTCTCCGTCTACCTGACGCACATCTCCGATTGCGTCTCCATCTGGCTGATCGCGCTCGTCTGCCTGGAGCGCCTGCTCCTACTCCACCGCTACAAGCGCTCCACCACGGTAGTCAAGGCCAAGACCCACGTCGTGGTGCTCATCAGCATTGTGTGCCTCTTCGAGGTCGGTTGATTCCTTGAACTACGGTGTGGTTTGTTAGTATAACACTTGAGTTGTCGCTGTCTGTTTCTCATCTCTGCATTTCTAATCGCGGATGGATGCTGGAGTGCTGGTTGGCTATGATAGTGTTGTCTTGTCAACGTTGTGCCCGAACTCTCGGCCACCACTCAGCCGGTTGGACGCCGGAAAGCTTTACACAACAGTTAACACTTCCTCTTGCCATGACTAATCTTTTGAAAATTTCAGTCCGATCGGTTGAGTCTACCGATATAAGGTAGCACTACGTAAGGCCAAACTCTCTCTCCACTAGCGCCCCCACCCCCCCCCCTCCCCCACCCATCCCCCCCCCCCCCACCCACCCAGCCCTAGGGACTACAAGAGAAATCTAGCCAACATTCAACAAAATCTGCCTGCGATCAAGGTATCGAGTCATAGAAATTTCGATTTCCAACTATCCCTTATAGATTTGGATTCTCGTCGTCGCTGGTATCCAGGAGAGCGACTATGGTCGAGCGTGTGACATTCTGGACAACTGGAAGATGTTCTACAAATACATGGTCATGGTCGAGAGCCTGTTCTCCATTGTGGGACCTGCTTTATTGGTTGTCGTTGGGAATATCTGCGTGATCATCAAGCTCCACGAGTATCTGAAACACGCACCAAGGTACGGTTGTAATGGTGACGACGACGACGACGACGACGACGACGACGACGACGACGACGACGACGACGACGACGACGACGACGACGACGACGACGACGACGACGACGACGACGACGACGACGACGACGACGACGACGACGACGACGACGACGACGACGACGACGACGACGACGACGACGACGACGACGACGACGACGACGACGACGACGACGACGACCTCACAAATTATCCACCGTGAGCGTGACGGTGGCAAATAAACTTCAATCCCAGAAGCAGCGGCGTCAGCTTCACAACGGGCATGACTGGCGCCACCACGAACCTCATGGCGAACGGCGGCGGCGCCGCCGCCGACTCTCTCGCCTACTCCATCGGCTCGGCCACTCTGCGAGCCAGCCTGGACGCTGGCCAGTCCACCGCCTTGTCTACGACCGGTGTGGGCGCTCGAAGTGGCGCCTCCTCTGCGGCGAGTCGTCGCATCCGCCAGGCGGAGATCACGCTGACCCGCTCTCTGCTGGTCGTCACCTGCGCCTTCACCCTGATGAACCTGCCCAACTACACCTTCCGCACGGTGGAGAACTACTTCGAGCAGTACGTGGGTTGCTGGCAGGACCTGATCGCCACCCTGACCCACTTCCTGCTCTACAGCCATCACGCCGTCTTGTTCTACCTGTACATTTTCTATAGTCCACAAATGAAGAAAAGACTGCGGCCCACGGCGACAAAGTTGCTCGAGTGCTACTGTCTGAAGACGGTGCCGGACTTTGGCCACTACAACGCTGAAGGTCAATCCTGAGGGGGTAATGCGAGATCTCTGTGCGTTCCTTGTTCTCTCTCCCTTTCCTGTCTTCCTCACACTACAGTATCGTGCAACTACTACTCTGTCGCTTGGCCGCTACCGTAAACTGAAGCAATAGCGCTGGGTTACTTACTACGC
The DNA here is from genome assembly GCA_030248115.1 of Linhomoeus sp. GSCO2_2. Classification (NCBI taxonomy): domain Eukaryota; kingdom Metazoa; phylum Nematoda; class Chromadorea; order Monhysterida; family Linhomoeidae; genus Linhomoeus; species Linhomoeus sp. GSCO2_2. The sequence goes on along the minus strand of JASAMZ010005279.1, from coordinate 17,442 downwards.
TGCGCGCTGGCTTTCCTTACACTGTTGTGTTTCCTTGCATTTTCTGTAGGAAGTTTTCGCTTGAATGCGTGAACTAATGGCGCCGGTACGCCGAAGCGAAACCATCTGAGGAATTTTCTTTCGCTTGCCAACAAGCTCCGGTATTAAAAAGTTGAGTTTGTATTCTGACTGACATTGCAAAGAGTTGCGTTCTTTCTGCAGAGAGTGCGAGAGTTCATCGCCCGCATGCTCCGCTTCATGAGCCCCCGCTTCGCAAGAGGGTATTGCATAGCAATATTGATTTCGCCCGCGATTTGGCTTTTAGAGCAAGAACATCCCTCTTTCAAGCAACGTTTTAAAAAAGTGACAAAAACTTGTAAAAGTTTTGGCAAACAATTGACAGAGCACAAAACAGCGCACTACGAGCAATCAAACCGTGTCAAACCGTGTCGTAAAATATCGAGAATGGCGTTTTCTGTGGTGCGTGCTCGCGTTATTGAAAAATTTATTGCTGCCGCGTGAAAGAGCACGCCGAGAGCTTTCACCTGACGTGTCGATTGCCACTCTACGACGTAAGACGAGCGATTTAGAGCCGTTTTGTGCTTGTGCACATTCGAGTTACTGTAACTCGCGAAATTCAAACTTTAGAGTTTTGACCAATGGGAGAGCAAAATGATCAGTGAGTCGGGAGCTATCCAAAGAGCTTGAGATCGTCTCTCTACGACGCAAGTTGAGCGCGTTAGAGCGTTTTCAGCGTCAAAATGCCGAGAATGGCGTTTTTCGCGGTGCGTGTTTGCGTAATTGAAGAAAAATTTGCAGTCGCATGAAACAACACGTCGAGAGCTTTCACCTGACGTGTCGATTGCCACTCTACGACGTAAGACGAGCGAGTTAGAGCCGTTTTGTGCTTTCGCACCTTCGAGTTACTGTAAGTCGCAAAATTCAAACTTTTGAGTTGCGACCAATGGGAGAACAAATGATCAGTGAGTCGGGAGCTCAAAGAGCTCGAGATCGTCTCTCTACGACGCAAGTTGAGCGCGTTAGAGCGATTTCAGCGTCAAAATACCGAGAATGGCGTTTTGCGCGGTGCGTGTTTGCGTAATTGAGAAAACTTTTGCAGACGCATGAAAGAGCACGTCGAGAGCTTTCACCTGACGTGTCGATTGCCGCTCTACGACGTAACACGAGCGAGGTAAAGCCATTTTGCGTTTTGACCTTCGGCTTACTGTAGCGCGCGCAATTCAAACTTTTGAATCTCGACTTCTCTTAGCGGAATGATCAGTGAGTCGAGACCTATCCGTAGAGCCCAAGATCGTCTCTCTACGTCTTTCCAACGCCGAGATCCGAGAGCGTTACGCACGTACGTACGTACGCACGCACGCACGCCGAGCTCTCGTAGGGTGTCGCCCGCCTGAGGGCGGGCGAAAAAACCTAGCGTCAACTTCTTTCTAATTTCACCATTTTGCTTCTTCTGACATTAGTATTATTTCTTGCTTGCGACTGCTTGAGTTGCGCATAACAATGCGGCGGGATTTATCGTCGCTTAGTTGAGCTTCGGAGTGTAATCTTTTCATGCTGCAATTGCGGCTCAGTTAATTCAAACTACTCGAATTTTAATTACGGTATTAACTTTAGCACACCAATTGATTCAAGTCATAAACAACACCCTTTGCTAGCTATAGGTTTTGACGTTCACATTTAAGCAATCATGAAAAAGCGTATGGAAGTTAATTACATTGCTAGTACCCCCAACTCCCAAAACCCACCCTGTAGCATTTCCTGGAGAACTCTCAATACAGTACACCCCGTCCATTCAGGCAACAACACCGATTCGCTCAGCTGGACTCCCACCCCTCTGGAGATGCTACAGTATCGCGCCGAGAACGCCGCTCCCACCGTAACCCTCCAACGACCGCCTTCGACCAATGAGCGCTCGCCGGCAGCCGCCGCCTATCTTCTGGCCCCTCCCCCCACCCTCTCGTCCTTCAGCAGTCAGCGAAAGATGCTAGAGAATGCCGCTTGTTGCAGACACTACTAAATTGGTTGTTGGCTTCGTTTCGTTGTTCTTTGTGGAGCCAGATGAGGTTGGAATCTCGAGGAGTTACAAGTTGCAACGAAGTGGTGTGAACCACACAGTTACAGTGACAGTTGTACAGCTGTCAGTGCCGTGACTCTTACGCTGTTGAATCATGAGCTCATTTGACTACCATCGCACAAAGATTAGTTTTGCAATTTGTCATTGAAGTAACTTTGAGCACTTTGGGTTGCTCGTCGAATTGTGGTTCACATCACTAGACGCTCTACGTACTGTTATCGAACGTGACTGCCTGTTTCGGCGCGCGCGCGTGAAAGTATCGCCATCCATGACCCAAGCGGCGCCGGCGCGGTTCCGGGATTTGAATTAAGTACGTGCCTGCCGTACGGTATTGGAGTATGGTAATCGAATCGATTTCCAAAGACTGCTCATACAGAAAACTCGTGACAGATACAAGACTGATACTGTGGTCTCAACTCTACTCAACTTTATTTGCGAATACACCTGTGGTTTTGTGAGTGTGTCTGTCCTATGTACAGTACTGTGTAGACTGCGATACGTACTTATGGCTACCTTTTCGAATGACAACTCTCGCGACGGAAAAGGGTATTTTACACGCTGTCTGTTTCGCAGGGTCGGCGCGACGTCATCGTTGCTTTCTTGCCATGTTAGTGCAGTACGTGCGGCTTACTGTCAATTAAACACACCATTCTGATAAGCGTCCTTAGCTTTGTTTCCGATGTGAAACTCGTTGTTGATTCGCTGATGGATTTCTGCGGCGAACCGATCAGATGAACCGAGTTGCGAATGAAGCCACGGCGTGGTACTGACGTGATTTCGATTTGCTCGTTGTGACGTTTGCGACGATTGGAAACGCTTGTTAAATTTACATGGCGTCGACAGCGTGTAACTGCGATATGTACAACATAACTGAGCATCAGTCATGAAACCTTGAACGGAGTGAGCTGACAAGGGCGTACACTTTCATAAGTACGGCACGCAGCATACAGTATTCCACAATGAACGTCCTCACTAGATGATGAACAGGACGCGAGACCAGAGGGCCACAAAAGTCGCACCCAGAAACACAACTCCACCCTGTATCCTCCGCCTCATTAGAGAGTCAGCCGCCTTCCTAGCGCTCGCCTCTGCCGTTCCAATGTCCAAGTTGCAGTAGTCTTCCGTGCAGAACCACTGCTCGATTCCCAGAATGTCCCTTCTTCCTCGGACGATGATGTCATCTCTGGAGACGCTCAGACAACCCTTCATGAACCGGTGCTCTTGTTGCGCGGGATTGGCCGTGCGTTGGATCATGCAGAATTGGCCCTCGCAGGTGACTGAGTCGACGTCGGTGGGATTCAGCACGTTGTAGGCCTGGTGGCATTTGACGCTGCCTGAAAGTGATGGTCGAAGTTGAGAAGAGTTGACATCTCCACGCCTATTGGAGCTGCCACCTATTTCAGATCTAGACTAAACGACACGCCATGTGAGCTCGGTGTGCGTGCGTCCATGCATGCGTGCGTACTTAGGTACTTGCGTAACGCTCTCAGATCTCTCAGTTGGTGGGTCTCAGAGAAAGACAATCTTGGGCTCGTGAGATACACTCGACGCACTGATCATTGCTAGTGCAACACACTCGTGTCTCAACTAATTCATGTTTTGCGGGCTACGGTAACCAGAAGGCCGAAGTCGTGATTTGCAACAAACAGCGACCATACAGTACCTCTGGTGACGTTGAAAGGCTTCTGGAGGTTGCAGTTCTCCTCCGAGCACATGCAGCCCAGTGTGGTGTCGTTGCCGTGGGCCTGCAGCAGGTAGCAGGAGTCGCTGACCGCCCCGGGACCTGGCCAGACCTGCAGGCAGGGTGAGAAGTCGCCTTGTTTGTGTAGTTCTAGACACGTCTTTGATTTTGCTGTAATAAGTGGCGGCCTCTGCTGATTCATCGGCTTTTATGCTGCTCCGTGTCTGTCAGAGCGTAACATATTTACGGTATTCGCGCTCACCCACTCCACATCCCTTAGTCACCCCACCCCCCCCCCCCCCCCCCCCCCCCCCCCTAAACTACTCAACGTCATAAAGATGTCAAACTGCAAAGGCTGGCAAATAAATTGCCAACACGATAAATTTTATATCGTGAAAGCGAATAAAACTCAAAACGGCATTCCAAAACTAAGAGTTGTGGCATTTGTTTTACTCTCATTAGTTTTAATAACAAACATTTTAATTCTTGTCAACCCTCTCTAATTTCCGAGGTTGCTCCACCCACCGTGGCCACGTGAACGTCGAAGGTGAATTGCGGTAGTTGGGAGCACGCTCCGCTCGTCTGTCTCTCCTCTTCTCCAGCGAAGTTGCTCCTGACCGTGTTCTCGTAGTAGAAGCAGTAATTCGCGGTGCAGCTACTGTCCTCTACCGCCTCTGGATCAATATAGGGCGCCCTGCTGTAGTATCCGCACTGAATCGAGGGTAGATCCTGGGCCTCGTTGAAGAGCTGCGAGCCCTCCTCCTGCGTAGACAGGGTGTGGTTGTTGCAGAGGTCTTCAGAGGAGCAGAGGCACAGCACAGCCCCAGCAGAGTTCCGTCTACAGCCCTCTGCAGGCTTCGGGAGAATGCCAGTGAGACAGCCTCGCAGGGAGTTGGAGCTCTCGCGATCCACCCAGGAGACGCAGAGCTCCCCACGGCAGTCGAGAGAGCAGGTCTCGGCACGGCTGTTGGAACTCTGAGGATTGTACGTAGAATCATTGTATTAGTTAAGCATGTAGAAATTAGGTACGCAAAGCAGCGAAACACTGCATAACAGGGTACTTAAATTCTGGCGCTTTTATATGAAATAAATATCTGCATAGAACATAAGAAAAGACATAAAGATTAAGCAATAATTTTGCTGCAGCGTGGGATGGAGGTTCATTTTGCTATTGTATGTAGGCCACATTGGAATGAAACAGTGTAGCAGCTCAACTATCATAGAATTACACATTCTACAAATTGTCAGCGCAAATTACTTCAAGCCACTCATTAGAAACGTACCTGACAGTTCCTGCAGTTGAGCATCTGAGCCGTTGCTAAGTGGCCCATTAGCCAGACAGCAGAATACAGCCTTATTATTCCCATCGCCCTGAACTTTCTTCACTGAAAACGCTAGAAAGTGAAACAGTTTTGCAAATGTACACCGTTGCACTCCACGTAGGGAACCTATCTTTTCCTCTGATGTCACCGCTAAGCTCCGCGCATACCTGCGCATAGCTTCGTTTTGCGTACAGAAGTCACTGCAATGCCTCAATAGATAGCGGGATTTCTGTCAACAGAGCACTGGCTTAGGGAGACGACGGGTCGTGAGTTGTGGGCTACTGTGTGGACACTTGCGCAATAGTACTCTGTAGAAATCGCAGTAGAAGGGGTAGCAAAGCAAACTTTGAAGACAGCTGCTGCTTCAGAATTTGAGAGGCTGTTGGCAGGGTCATAAGAGGCAATTGACTAGAATAATAGAGCAGTCTGTATGGTTGCGAGTACATGTAATGTCATATTCATACAGTGCTTGAATGGCGAGACGCAGCCTTTTGCTCTGACTCCTTAAACAGTCTCATGCCTGCTGCACTCGACACCCTACACACTTGAGCAATGGCACTATAGTGCCATAATATGCATCTGGTACTTGAGATTTCTTAGGAACACTCTTCATCTAGAATAACTCTCGACTCCGAGTTTCAACAAACGAGAACCTAACGCAGACAATAGCTGCTGAGATGAGCAACAATTATTCACACAAAGGGGACGCACCAACCGTTTCTGTGCAGCTACAGCATGTCTGTGGGCGGCGGAGTGACCTAACCTGGCCAAAGGGCTCTGTACATGTGTCTCAGCTTGCTTGTATGAGTCAAGTAAAAGCATACCTACAGTAACCCCCCGTACACGCTTGTCCTGCGAGTGGTCATACTGTATCTATGTATAACACTTTTGAAGGCGGTGGTAGAAGGGACTATCGTCAGCAGTTGACCTCAACTGTACGATTGAACAATACGATTCGTTACCCCCAAAGTGCAGGGTTCAATCCTTATCTGATAAACAGTTTGATTCTCCTCTCACGAGAATTATTTCACTCAAAACTGTACAATGCGGGAGGAGGGGGATTTGGGCCTCAACAGCAGAACAAATATGGGGGTCAGTCACAGGCTGGGAGGGATTGCGCGTGGAGTAAACAGTATGCGTTTTCGAGGGCTCGCCCCCTTCCATATGCACACACAAGAGAACGGTTGTTCGCCCAAAACTTCCTGATCCGAATATGTGGGGGAGGGTGGGCGGATGTATAGTGTACTACGGAGTGGGAGAATGGTTTACGATTGGGGGATTATGGACAGGAGAAGAGGGATTATCTTGGCGAAAGAGTGGGGTTCTATGCCGTGAGGCGTGATGCGTTGACAACTTGCAATGTCGTTTGGCATTGTTTCGAAGTTTGTATTGTATTGTTGCAGAATATCAGTATACTGCACAGATTGACCTGGCAAGACAGCGTCGACTATAGACGAAACGACACGACGTCATAAAATTGGCAAGAATCCGTACCCTGGATTATCATTTCAGTCATCGTCAAATAGTGACGGTTGCTCAAGTTTTACCTCCAAACATTCGCAGTTACATCATTGGTTACTGTACCTGCATAGCAAACAACGCTCCAACTAAGTTCTAGGTGTACATTGTAGCTACAACTTCCTGAAAACGAGTGAGAGCCGATTGGCCTGCCGTTTTCACCAATTTTGCGCACTTGATCACACGGCCGAAAACTGGGCGTTGTTCAGACTGTTGCTGTTGCTATGCTGCTTGAGACGGAAGTCGACGGAAGGGACGAGGAAGCTTCCTGTGTTGCTGTCCACTGAGTGGTCTACTTGATAGCCGTTGTTGGAGAAGTGGTAGTTGTTGTTGTTGTATTGTGGATTGTTGCGGGGGCGGGGAGAGGGCACAGGAGGCTCTGCGGTCATTTCCACGTCCTGCAAGTAGGGGATACTGTAATAGGATTTGGAATGGCGGCCAGTGACGTACAATGTAGTCTGTTACGGCTAGCAGCTGAAGCAATCGGAAATACCTGTGGAAATCGGGATTCCACCAACAGTTCTGCCACGCTCGCAGTCAATCAGTGACTGATCGGGCGAGTCAAGGATTGGAACGCGTATTAGGTATGTTCAGTCCACTTACCGGTTGCACTGTCATTCCATTCCCTTCCTTCTCTTTGAAGTGCCGATAGCACGACAGGAATATGATGAAGAACCAGGCGTGAAGAGCGACCAGAAGCAGCCAACCGACTAACGTACTCGTAATGTGCAGGACTGGAAGTACAGTATGATAAGAGTAGTGAAATTCAAAATACTGTGACTTGTACAGAAGTTTGTGCACCCACCAGTGTTGGCATACGCAACGGATTTCCCATTGTCTCCCATGTTTCCAGAAAGCTTCATAAGCTCAGCTGCCTTTCTGTAGCCGGAGATGGCGCCAAAGCTGACCATTTCTGCCGCGGACACGCACTGAAACCATAACGGGCTTTTGCAGTAGGAATCAGAAGCTATCGTAACAACGGAACCCTGGGATACCTTAGACAGCCTTAGGTAAGTCGGGTCCACTGTTAGTTAAGTCTATTAGTGGTTTAAGACGCCGTCGACTGTCGAGTACGCAGACTGTTTAAGAAAGCGTTACCTACCTCTCGTACTAAGAACGGCCGCACAGCGCGCAGTTGAACTATCACTAGACCAGCGTCAGCATCTACACATATGGTACCCCTAGGCGATTCGTGCTGCAAGCCTCATCATAAGCCTCTGTTCAAAGGTGTGCTCGATGGAATACAGCGTTTGTCTTCCTGTTGTTTGTATTCCTCTCACTGGTCATAGAATTTCCACTTACGAATAACAGCATGGCAGGCAGGAGAAACACGGCTTTCTCCCTCTTCAAAGCGTAGACGTTGCAGCCGACGACGACGACGCCAAAAGTCATCATCGCTGCGAATACATATGTGCGCACGAGAGGAATCGCGTCAAATCCGCCGTCCTCTTCAAATAGTGCCACGAGTTTTCTGAAGCGGCTCTCTTGTTAGCAGTGGATTTCAAAGGAGAGTCGCACATGGTATGCTTCTACTGGGGAGAGGGGGATTTGAAGAGGGGGCACGATAATTCAGCCTCTCAGGATGCGCTCCCGCTACAAACCAACTAATTAGGTAGGTGGTGCAGGGAGGGGGGGGGTGGTATCGTATGGGTTAACTTTCGATTTGGGAAATGCTCCCCCCCCGCCCCCCCCCCCCCCCCCCCCCCCAACCTACCGTTCCTAATGACCCTAGCGAAACTGGAATTCTACTTATTCAAAGTGTCAAAAAATTGTCCCACCCCAAAATAGCAAACAGGCCGACCAAATAGCCAGCGACCACAGTCAGCGCTGCAGTGTACACGATGATAACCACGGTGACGGCGAGCACTCCCGTCTGAAAAGCGATTTGTTATTGATACTTGTCCCTAAATATGGCTACCCACTATGGAGAGTGATACCTTTGACTTGAAATGGCCGCAGCAGCATCTGTGACGCTCCTGGATTTGCCCAGAGCCGGTCATCGTCTCACTAAAAGGAACTGTCAATTAAATTTGGTACTGAAACTGGCGTTGGGTGTTTGATGGCGTGATTCTCTGCTTACCTAAGTAAGGCGAGTAATTGTAACGGAGACTGCAAGTCTGTGGCCGTGCACACTTTGTCGGATGAGCAACGTCCTGCAGATTTAACCAATTTACACAGTTAACAAGATACACAGCTTGTGACTAACCTTGGAGCGCGTTCAGTAGCCGCCCGCAGCCAATATTCACGCGAGGATGGCTGTTGTTATTCGCGCTATGCCGCACGGCGGAGCGCAACCAGTCAGGCCGGCAAAACTCTGCGCACACTTGGCAGAAATGTAGAATGGGGCGCCGCATCACGTCAGTTGACGATCTTCACGATGCCTCACACGCTTCGCATTGTCACTGGTTCTCTCTTTGGCGTATTGTGAACGGCCTCCCTCCCTCCCTCCTTCCTTCCATCTAATTCGACTGGGACAAAAGCGCAACACAGGACACAGGAGTAGGTGCCCATTATATGTCTAGTCGAGTGCAACTGTGTAACATAAACATTCTGACTTTCGTAGCCGATTGCTGGAAAGCGAACAGTCCGGCAGCCACAACGACTTCAAAAGTTGCCAGTGGTAGGAACAGCGTTTCGACCAATGTGTTTGAAAGCGGCATTAGAAGGGTTTGCAGCCACAGAGCGCGATCATCTGTGCAACCCAAATGGACGTCTTCTCTCACGTTCACGAATCACCCACTTAACCACAACACAGCAGTGCAAGCGAACTAAACTAAACCGCTGTGGTGAACTGGTGATATTGCGTGGGTACGACACCGAAATAACGCTGTCGAGCGATGTAACGCTGTTCTACAATGTCGGGAGGGTTGTAGTCGGCAAGCTGAATCTACAGACCGGTTCGGATCCAGTGCTCGCTATTTTGGAGCGCCCCAGAGCATAAAACGGAGCAGTGTGAAAAGCAAAATCATTCCTGCAAAAACTCGACTTCTGTAATTTTGCCCAAACTCAACTAACACCAGTCATGGTGCGCGCTTCCTCTATTGGAGCCCTGATAGTGGTCTGCGTCGCCGTCGCCGTTAGATCGAAATACTGCCCTAATAGTGAGATACCCTGTGCAATAACTTTTCTAATTATGAAAGCTACATGCATTGACCCACAATCGGATGCAATTACGCAGCGCATTGTGGTTGGAAGAAATGTGGGCCGAAATGAGACCTTTTGACTTCAAGCGATTGCTGTCGTTTGACGAAGCTCGTGTGTCGAACTGCTCAGTCATCAAGGAAGTCACCGTTTCAGAGGAGCGGAGGGAAATGATGCGTTTGCAAGCGGCGGCCAGCAACCGCAAGAACTTCATGACTTTTGATCAGCTGGTGAAAATGGTGGGTTCGCCGTTCACTTATGCTGCAGTCTGTCGTCTCTCGTCTTACTGCAGGTAAGGTATTCGGCATAAAGCAAACAGACTGTGCCGTAAGTCCTTCAGTAATGGGGGTGTAACGGTGACTACAGTACATTTCATGTAAAAGTGCCTAAAGGCAGAAAGATGAATATGTTCCAGGTGTGAAGCATGTAAAAGCAAGAGTATTATACGATATTCCACTGGTGTAGCAAATGCGGCGCCAAGCGCCGCCCACCAATTTGTAAGAGAAATATTAGTAAGTACCGGCATTAATTGAGGGAAAGTATTTTCGACTAAAATTATCCACACAAAACTGCGCAAAGGTCACAACGACACGCTAAGATGTGCCGAATATGTTGCCGCGTGTCGTTGTGACCTTTGCGCAGTTTTGTGTGGATAATTTTAGTCGAAAATACTTTCCCTCAATTAATGCCGGTACTTACTAATATTTCTCTTACAAATTGGTGGGCGGCGCTTGGCGCCGCATTTGCTACACCAGTGGAATATCGTATAATACTCTTGCTTTTACATGCTTCACACCTGGAACATATTCATCTTTCTGCCTTTAGGCACTTTTACATGAAATACTCTTACTTTTTTATTGGCGGAGCCAGTCAACCAATCAACTTAAACGAGTAGTCCACTTTGAGACATGGATGTTTAGGCACTCGAACGAGTGGAAACCCTTTTAGTAACGTACGAGGCGAGTATGACAATTTTTGGCACGTTTCCAGGGGTTCCTGAACGAGCGAGAACACTTTGAGGCGCGCACAAAACGAGTAGGACAATTTTGGGGCACGAGCGGAAACACTTTGAGCACGCAAAAAACGAGTAGGACATTTTGGGGCACGTACATATGCAGCGGCTCCTGAAACTCTGCCAAGAAGCTTCAGGAGTGACAGGGGTAAGAGGTATGGAGGGACATGGGTAACAAGATTGTATGAGGTCCAAAAACTCTGGCCCCATGGTTTGTGTGTGGTGCGCTATTGGATTCTCTTCTTCAGGGAGGTTGTGAGGTTGACAGATGGAGTCTGAGGACCCTCATAAATAAATTCTTCTCGTTAGGGCGATTTATTTGAGCCCCAACACGACTAGGTTCGGATAAGGCAACACTGAGTAGTGGCCAGACCACGTTTGCGTGGCTCCGCGTGGACATGGTGCGTGGTACGGGGTCGGCGATGGCGCCATTGGATTCCTCTCGTCGAGACGATTTCAACGAACCCCAACAACGCTATGTTCCGAGCAGCCAATCAAAAGTTACAAATTTGTGGCACCTTTTTGCAAAAATAGCGCTCTGGGTACCTTTTTGCGGGTCGCGGATAGCGCCAGTGTAATTTTCTCGGTGAGACGGTTCAAACGAACCCCTACAACGCTATGTTTGGATGGGCCAATAAAAAGTTGATTTTTGAGGCACCTTTTTGCAAAAATAGCGCTCGTGGTATATTTGGGGGCGACGGCATTGGTGCCATTGAAATTTTCTCGTCGAGACGCTTCAAACGAACCCCTATTTGATATGGTTTTGATGTGTTTTGAATTTGTTAACAATTTGTCAGTATACTGAAACTCCCCTTCGCAGACGACACTTTTGCCCCCAGGGCATGTGTGGTAGGTCGGAGGGGGTCGGCGTGGTCACCGTTGAATTCTACGCGTCAAGGCGGTTCTGCCGATGCCAAATTGAATTAAGTTTAACTGACTAATTAACTAAATAACTAAAGGTTTCATCTCTACAGCGTATGCCTGTAGACGAGCACGTTGACATCGTGGTCCGTAGACGTGGAAGGGGCACTGGTATGTCACTTTTAGAGGTCACTGGTAGGTCACTGGCAGCTTGGACTTTATTGATTGTGGTTGGGCTTATAAGAGACACTCGCACAAAACGAGTAGGACAATTTTGGGGGACGTATGCAGGGGCTCCTGAACGAGCACGGGAACACCTTGAGGCACGCACAAAACGAGTAGGACAATTTTGGGGCACGTATGCAGGGGCTCCTGTACGAGCGGGGGAACACCTTGAGGCACACACAAAGCGAGTAGGACAATCTTGGGGGACGTATGCAGGGGCTCCTGAACGAGTTGGGGGAACACTCTGAGGCACGCATAAAACGAGTAGGACAAATTTGGGGCACGTAATGCAGGGGCTCCTGAACGGGGGGGGGGGCGCTTAAATGCTGCACTGTACGCGCACAACCGTGGGTGGCGAAAACAATAGAAGGCGACGCGACGAGATGCTGATGGACGTTAGAGCGTGATCTGGAGAAGAAGAAGGAGAAGAAGACGACGAAGAATTCACCCCCCGCCGTTGGGACAAGAAACGCGCCGCGATCCTTTTTGCGCCTGTAACTATCGCTACACTTGACCGATTTTAACCAAATTTGGAATTTAATCTATTTATGATAAAGTCCTTTAGTGTGCCAAATTTCAACCAATTCCGTCTAGCACAGCCCGAGAAA
>JASAMZ010005275.1:0-13325 GCA_030248115.1 Linhomoeus sp. GSCO2_2 | reverse complement strand
CAAAATTTGGGAATTTTGAAAATAGTACCCTTGAAAATATCCCTAATTTCGTTAATTATAAAATCTGAAACTATTTGTTAAATGCTTGACAGAATATGCTCCATGCATTCGCGCAAAGAAATTACGAAGTTTAAGCTTCTTGAAATTGTTGAAATTTGGGAATTTTGACAATACCCTTGAAAATATCCCTAATTTCGTTAATTATTAAATCTGAAACTATTTGATAAATACTTGGCAGACTATGCTCGACACATCCGTGAAAAGAAATTTTGAAATTTAAGCTGCTTGAAATTGTCGAAATTTGGAGATTTTAACAAAATCCATAAAAATATCCTAAATTTCGTTAATTATATTCGCTGAAACTATTTGCTAAATACTTGGCAGACTATGCTCGATACATCGGTGCAAAGAAGTTTTGAAATTTAAGCTGTTTGAATTTGTCGAAATTTGGGAATTTTGACAAAAACCTTGAAAATATCCCTAATTTCGTGAATTATAAAATCCGAAACTATGTCACAAATTCATCGCGTCTTATGCCCTTTCCATTTCAGCAAAAACTTTGCCGATACGACTTGTAAATAAAAGTGTCATTTTTGACATTTTCATATTTTAATTGTAAATATCTCGAAATAGCGAAATTAGCAACAGAAACGGACAACGGCACGTTACTCAGCGCATTCGACTCCATCGGGTGGGACTAACCGTAATGTTTAGTTGTTTGACACAGACAGACAGACAGACAGACAGACAGACAGACAGACAGACAGACAGACAGACAGACAGACACACACACACACGAACAGACATTAGCGTCCGTATATATACTCGCCGCCCTGGGGGGCGGCGAAACAATCACGCGGAGTGCCTATCTGACACTCGAGGAGTGTCACGTATCATTTGTGAATCTATGTAATATTCCCGTAAATGCTCTAACAAGTCCCCATTCAACCTCCATCTTGGTGGGAGTGGGGGTGGGGTACTATTGGAGGCGCGCTTGTTCAAGATGGGCTTATTTGAGTAAGTACGACAATTCTCAAGGCGGGAAGTGGCGCAACAGCCTCAACAGCCGAGGCTGAGTCAGCTCTGGGAGCTGGGCACGCCGTTCAACTGGAGTCTGGGCGCCAGTCTGCTGGTGGCCTGGCTCTTCACCTTCGTCGTCATCGGCAGCGGTCTCAAGTGGACGGGCAGAGTGGTTCTCATCTCTGGAACGGCCTTCTTACCCATTCTGGCGGCTCTGCTGCTGAGAGCGATCGCCTTACACATTGACTGGAACATTGTTCTGTACGAATTCGTCCTTCCCCACGACTGGCCTCAGAAGCTGGCTTCGCCAGAGGTACGTACATTCGTGATGCTCTAACGTGAAGACAATAGTGCAGCGCGAGAGGTTTAGATTAATTGCGCAAATTTCCCTTTGACAGACATGGTTGGCGGCCTTCCGGCACAGCATGTTCTCGCTAAGGGACAGTCTTGGCACAGAGATCGCCCTGTCCATGTAAAGCCGAAGAAGCAACAACGTCTTCAGAGACGCCTGGACCATCACAATCATGTGTGTATTGCAAGATTTCTTCAAACGCACCTACTATGCAGTGCTTTCACTGCTCCTTCGTGGTACAACTCGTTTGAAAACTGTGTAATGTGTCAGAGAGCACCCCGTCTGTACAGAAGCTATACACAGTCTGGATGGCACATAGATCTAGAATGTTGCGACATTTAGAGACACTGCCACCGGCGTGCTGGCGACATTTCTTGTCGTCTGCATGGCTGTCGCGTCTGACGCGTCTCTCCCATGAAGCGCTGGCCGAAATGCGAAGTTCGTTCAACATTATTTCTACTGTCTGTGCGTCGTTGGCGGGCTGGCATCGACGCCAAGTATCATTTTAGATTACGACAACTCCTTCATTACTTTCGTCGGCTATATGGACGGTATTTCGCGCTGGGGACAGTCGAAACACCTGTACGCTCTTCTGTTCTTCACTGGCGCCGGCTTGCTCGGGATTGACTCGATGTGAGCATGCTCCAGTTCCATTTGACAAGCGCTAACCTAACGACACCAAGGAGTACAGTACTTCAGGTTTGGCTGGCTGGAAAACCTGTGCGTCGCTGTGAACTCAATATGGTATCACAGAGGGGAGAAGAAGCGAAAGCGACTCAACCGAAGGGCAACCGTGTTCTTGCAATGTTTGCTATTCTTCGTCTTGGGATTGCTGGTTTGCTTCAAGGTACCTAACAAGCGCTGCTTTGTATCTACTGGAATCGGTTACTATGAAGCCGACCTTGCAGGGCGGCATGTCTGTCTTTGTTCTCCTATTGAACTCCACCAACTCGCCCACTTCGTACTTGATCGTTTTCTGCGAGTGCGTCGCACTGGGCTGGCTCTTTGGTATGCGCATTTGTTAATCTCGCAGAACGCTAACCATAATGGTGTGACGGCATTTCAGAATCAGCCGAACACGGCGGGCAGTCTTACCCCGAAGTTTTGACCAATCAGCTACGACTCACGACTGGAAGGGGCGAGGTCACCCACTGGTGGGGTCGGTGGTTCGGCAAGACGGGCGTTTACACCTTCTTGAGTTGGCGGCTGGTGTCCGCCATCTACTTGGTAGGTGAACTTGGTAACTGTCTTTGCACTTGTCGTGAGTTTCGAGAGTTGACAAGACTTGCATCCCTTCAAAACGTTGCCAAAATGCCAGCTGGTCTTGGTGGTGGACGTTGCGACGACGTACAAGAGCGTCGCAGAAGAAGGCATCGGCCAACAAGTCATCAGACCACTGCTACCCATACTCTGGTTCGCAATCCTGCCGCAGACGACGCCTCGACATCGCAAGCGAAGCTCTACCACAACGGATGGCCACTGCCAGGCGGATGCCATGGAGGATGCGCCCTGCCACCTTCAGATGGTCAACGGTGCAGACGACATGGTGGTACACTTCGTGCCTGACTGTCTATACGTGTATTCTCAACATCGTTATGCAAGCAGCGGATTGTTCCCATTCAGGCAGATCAACTCCCTTCGTCACTACGAGTCCAGGACGCCAGGTGCTGATTGCGTAGAATCGTATGCCCGCGTCTCCAATATGAACCTTAGAGATAACCGCGGGATGGACACTCTCGACCCGTTTCACGGCCCATTTTCTCCACAGGAATACTTACAGTTACACAACCATATAAAACAATAAATACGTTGCTGCTACAGTGCTTAGGAGGTCCAGGCGCGTATCACTTCAGCGTCCCCAGCTTCGGCTGGTTTCCCGAGTCGCCTTCTCTCTTATCGTCGGCGACGTCAGAACAGGCAGCCAATGGTATTGGCATTTCTGACATGGTGCCGCAACGCAACTGGCCAATGGGACGTCAGGAAGAGGATGACTACTGGGACTGCGCCAGTGTCGCGCGTATTTGCGGGAATTCTCCGGTACAACAACAAGGGAGCACCGTGTGATGATTAACCAACCATTGAAACGATGGTACCATATGCAGACGGTTGCAAGCGTCGCCACTGCCGCATGTCACCGTGTTCCAGCATTCGTGCAATGACCTTCATTCAAGAAGAGACACTCTTTGTAAACGCTGCCAAGGTGTGTCCGATCGCTTCGCTCGACCGAGACCTCGACGGAAAACTGATCCATTCAACTGGAAAGCAAACACTTTCCAGATAATTCACCGACGAATAGTGTATCTTTGTCGGCAGGGTAGAGAGGTTAAGTATGTATGTGTGTAGGTATGGTAGCTTTAGGTCATGCACTTTCGTTGTGTGTATGACTTCGCGGCGCAGTTACAGAGTTAAGCTTTGTCACATCCACATTAATCGATGATTAACCTGACTTGAGTTGTTGTTTGGAGTGTCGTGAAGAAGCCCTCAGAATCCACACCAAACAATGGGAGGAAACGTTCCTAATAAGGAAGAGACAGCAGCTCAGCGTTTCCTGAAATCTACAAGTCTTCACGGTCTTGTGAACATTTCTCGACGGAACAGACTGCAGCAGGTACGGCGGTCTTTTACATTAGAAATACTATACTACCTCTCTCAAATTGTAGCAACAAGCTGTTTTAAACAAGTCTCTTTTAAAAAGTGGAGTGGTTTTGAGCTTTGAATTTTTACTGAGATTGTAGCAAGGCCCTTTCCGGTTTCGTGCAGCGTCTTTGACTCTCCTCGCGACTACACTTTTTGGAGTGGTCTTGCTACGCAACATTGGTATCGCTCGGGTTTAATTCTTTACACCAAGAAAATCATCTTTTCAGACTAAATTTTAAAAAAGACACTGGAATCTAGCGCAAAACTACAGGTTAATTGTGAGCATGATTTGATGTTGGCTTGCAGTGAACTTTTCAGCGATGTCAAAACCGCCGCTCTGCAACGCACGAGTGCCAACATATAACAAACCAAAATCTGCAGTTTTCATCGCGTTTTGGTTACTGTAGCCGTCTCATTGACGTTTTGAAACTTTTTGTTGTCGGATTCTTGCTCAGGAGGTCGAGCGCTTCATTTTGATATGCGATTCGACTAGGTTCTATGAAGTTTTGACTTTTTGCGGACATTACTTCAGGATACTGTAGCGCGCAATTTTTAAAACTTGTTATTATTTCGACGTCACAGTTCGCGAGAGTAGTCCGAGGGGTACCCGTCGATGTGTCGAACTCAACCCAGCGACGTCAGACAAGCGAGTTATTAAGCCCGAAGCAAGCGTGTCGTTTCCAGTTTTTGACGCGTTTTGGTTACTGTAGCTCTCTGTTTAAACTTTTAAAACTTTTTGTTGTCGGATTCGTGCTCAGGAGCTCGAGCGCTTCACTTTGATATGCGATTTGACAAGCTTCGGTCAACTTTTGTCTTAAAACGGACCCCACTCTGGGATACTGTAGCGCACGAGTTTGAAAACTTATTTCAGTTTTGAACACTCAGATGGCGAGAGTAGTCCGAGGGCTACCCGTCGATGTGTCGACCTCAACCCAGCGACGTCAGACAAGCGAGTTATTAAGCCCGAAGCAAACGTGTCGTTTCCAGTTTTCGACGCGTTTTGGTTACTGTAGCTCTCTGTTTAAACTTTTGGAACTTTTTGTTGTCGGATTCGTGCTCAGGAGCTCGAGCGCTTCACTTTGATATGCGATTTGACTAGGTTCGGTCAACTTTTGTCTTAAAATGGACCCCACTTTGGGATAGTGTAGCGCGCGAGTTTGAAAACTTATTTCAGTTTTGAACACTCAGATGGCGAGAGGAGTCCGCAGGCTACCCGACAATGTCTCAAACTCCACCCTACGACGTCGGACGAGCGAGTTATTAAGCTCGAAGCGAGCGTGACGCACGTACGAACGTACGCACGCACGCACGCCGAGCTCTTGATAGGGTTCGCTCGGCTGAGGCCGAGCGAAAAAAGTTGAGTTGTTTTATTAATACAGAGTGGTTTGTGAGTATTTTAAAGTGGAAGAGTAAAAGACTGGATACTTTTGTAAAGTATTTCGAAGCCTTTCCGACATGATGCGCGCCCGCCCGGAGTCCACTATTCATGCGCCTCTTCTGACACGCTCCTTTCTGAGAGGTTCTTGCAGGGCCTCCTGAACGAGCGGGGGCACTTTGAGGCACGTACAAAATGAGTAGGACAATTTTGGGACACGTTTGCAGGGCCTCCTGAACGAGCGGGGGCACTTTGAGGCACGTACAAAATGAGTAGGACAATTTTGGGACACGTTTGCAGGGCCTCCTGAACGAGCGGGGGCACTTTGAGGCAGGTACAAAATGAGTAGGACAATTTTGGGACACGTTTGCAGGGCCTCCTGAACGAGCGGGGGCACTTTGAGGCACGTACAAAATGAGTAGGACAATTTTGGGACACGTTTGCAGGGCCTCCTGTACGAGCGGGGGCACTTTGAGGCACGTACAAAACGAGTAGGACAATTTTGGGACACGTTTGCAGGGCCTCCTGAACGGGGGGGGACGCTTAGATGCTGCACTGTACGCGCACAACCGTGGGTGGGGCAACAATAGAAGGCGGACTCGACGAGATGCTGACCATGGTGGACGTTAGAGCGTGATCTGGAGGAGAAGAAGAAGGAGAAGAAGACGACGAAGAATTCACCCCCCGCCGTTGGGACAAGAAACGCGCCGCGATCCTTTTTGCGCCTGTAACTTTCGCTACACTTAACCGATTTTAACCAAATTTGGAATTTAATCTATTTATGATAAAGTCCTTTAGTGTGCCAAATTTCAACCAATTCCGTCTAGCACAGCCCAAGAAATATATATCGTGACGATGGGAAAAGGCGCGCGCGGCCTGGATGGAACATATTATGGTCTGGCGCTGCCGCGCCAGCCATGATTTCATCGGTACCAACCTATGAACCTACATTCTAATACCGGTGGCTGTGGAAATTGAAGTGCGCGCACCACTCACGCCTGAAGGCCAACATCTGAGTTCCACAATAGGCCCGCATTTGTACCGTACCTGCTTCACTAGCCAGCTGAGTCGAAGTTTGTTGAGGTTGCAGAAGCTGACGGCCGGAAACTCGGGTTGGACGTTCTTGCGCTGTGCAATGGTCACCACCGTCTCGAAGCGCAGAAAGCGGCAGACGGAGTTGCAGATCTGCAGACTGCAAGCCGTCCAGACGCCCAGAACCACCAGAGACCAGAACACCTGTGAAATGGAGCGTTGCATTCGCGCGTTGTATTGCAGACTACTCATGCAGCCGCCTACATTTGTGTGATCGTGATGAGAGTTCTCTAAAAGCAATCTTTATGAGTTGTAGCCTTGAAAGAGTGCCAGACGCATGTACCGAGCTGTCACTTCCAAAAACTTCCCCGTTGGTTGCATGCATGGCGGCAAATATTCCCTGTGGGAGCAATCGGCTCACTTCCCGCCTCTAGTTTCCAAAGAAACCAACTTGCAGCTTCAGAGTCAGCATTTGTGTCTTCAGAGATAGTCTACTTACTAGGTTCACTGAGCTTCAGTCGCACACTGGTAACGTTCCATTTCCAAAAGTAGCCGCACTTGAGCTTTGACCACACTTCTAAACGGAAGCAAACGATGAGCAATATTGGCGCATTAGCGCTGCTCGTAAGCTTCTTGGGCGTCATCGCGCCAACGGGTGAAATGGAAGTTTTCAGTTCACGATACAACCGGTGAGTGTCAGGTAGACTTGGTTTGGTAGTCTGCAATGCCAGTTGTGAGAATATCGGTTGAGAATGTTCAATCAGATCGTGCAAATTGGTGAAATGTGGCACACTGAATTGGACTCGGTTCTGTCCGTGAATGATCTTCCATGTCTCGCTTACGTGCCCGCCTCCGTGAAACCCGGGCACGTTGAATTTACTGGCAGTGAGCTACAGCGCTGGTGTTCAGTAATAGTGAATGATTCCATCCCAGTAGTTCACCTCGCAACATAACCATCGCCTATTTAGAATGTTGGACAGGGTCGCATACGTGGCCAGTTGGGGCAACGGCACGGGTCTCGATCCTCGTGGAACACCGTCTAAGGAGTTCAGATCCGCCAATCGGCTGACGAAGAATCAGGCGAGGTACAAGTGCAACTAAACACCTCAGAGCGGCACCAAAGCGAATCGAATACCTACCGTGCGGATAGTAGTACCAAAACGTGATTCGTCGGATTAGCTATTGTGTTCCTGGAGGTTCCGTTCACTCTTCACGCGTGCTTCAGAGTCGACTATGGCCTGCCGCTGGAGTGTTTGCTGACCTTCTGTCTGCTCAACGCTTCCTCCTCAGCCGATAATCTGACGACCCACTTGGCTGAAGTCGATCACTGCTTGGCGCCCTGGCCACACTGGGCCTGGCGACGCCACCGGCTCACACGATGGCATCTGAGGGATATCAAGAACGGGAAATGGGCTCATTTCTGGCTGCGCAGCTTGCTACCGGCTCAGAAGGCCAATGCGTGCGCAGGGGCGATGCGTCGCTGCCCCCTCCTCAATCTGGAGGTGCTGCTGGCGCGAAGGCGATTGCGGGCCCTTCGCACCCATCACCACAAGTGGGGCTCCATACCCTTTGTCAGGCAGAGGGCCTCCATCGCCTGGTGGGACATCTTTGTGACGACGCCAGCCGGCGTCATAGGAGCTCTCTTCTCACTGCTGTTGATCTACGGCGCCTTCTTGGGCGATGGGGAGACAACTAAGACCGTGAAAATACTCCATTATTTGGAGGTTGTTACGGACCTTATGGGCTCTCTGTGCAGTCTTCTCCACTCGAGTGGCATAGCCGAAGCCCTGACGGCCTGGACGTGGAAGACTGCCTGCCCATTTCATCTGCCTGCCCCACCGAGCGCGTTGGTCCACTGGTTTCTGGATCATCAACTGCTGGCCGCTAACCAGGTACGCTGGGTCGCTACTGCAGCTGGCAATGAGCGGATAGATCTCTTCGTTTGAAGAATACCTTTGTGGTTGAACAGTTCAGTCTTGACGTCTGTTGCCACCAACGCCAAAATCATTTCTATGGAGGGTCTTAGCCTCGACTTTAACGCGGCAACAACCTTGCAGGTGACTGCACGTGTTCTGTTACAGGTGATTCTATTGCTTTTGGCAAGAGAGCGTGCGGCCACCATGTACGTCAACTATCACGCTATGTCCATCAAGCGTCCCTATATTGTCGTCACTGCCGCGTTCGCCTCCACTTTCTGCTTCTATTATCTCTTGTCACTTCCTTCCTTCATGATGGGAAACGCCATGAAAGCCTTGCTTGCGAGCTCCTTTCCCTATTATGGTCATACGTTGTTCATCGTCCTCCTATTTGGCGCCCAGTTGTATTATGTCATTGTCTTTCGCTACAAATACGTCCGGTGGGCCAATCCCGGCCAAACGTCTGGAATCAACCAGGTTCGACCCGAGATAAAGACCAGGCTCAGACAACAACAACAACAACAACAACAACAACAACAACAACAACAACAACAACAACAACAACAACGACGACCACCACAACAACAACAACAACAACAACAACCACCAACAACAACGACAACAACACGACAACCACAACAACAACAACAACAACAACAACAACAACAACAACAACAACAACAACAACAACAACAACAACAACAACAACAACAACAACAACAACAACAACAACAACAACAACAACAACAACAACAACAACAACAACAACAACAACAACAACAACAACAACAACAACAACAACAACAACAACAACAACAACAACAACAACAACAACAACAACAACAACAACAACAACAACAACAACAACAACAACAACAACAACAACAGCAGCAGCAGCAGCAGCAGCAGCAGTGGTGTGGGTGGCGGTCGGTGGTGGCGGGGGGGGGGGGGCGGCAGCAGCAACCACAACAACAACAACAACAACAACAACAACAACAACAACAACAACAACAACAACAACAACAACAACAACAACAACAACAACAACAACCACAACAACTACCACCACAACAACAACGACAACCACCACCACCACAACAACAACGACAACCACCACCACAACAACAACAACGACAACAACAACAACCACAACAACCACCACCACCACCACCACCACAACAACAACAACAACCACCACCACCACAACAACAACAACAACGACAACGACAACAACAACAACAACGACCACAACAACGGCGGCAGCGGCGGCGGCGGCGGCGACGACGACGACGACGACGACGACGACGACGACGACGACGACGAGCGAGCGCTTTCTTCAGGAGTCGATCGATGCGCGACGTGCCATGGTCAGACGCCACTTGGGCCTGTTTCTCGGTTCCACCGTCCTTAATCTCGTCTGCTTTGCCGTCATCTGCTATTGCAGTCTCGTCCAGGCGGCCTGGTACCTCGCCAGAGGGCGGCACTTTTGGTCGGCGGTGGAATATCTGACGCAGTTCCGTGGCTGGTCCTCGGCCGCCCATCTGCTGGCCTCCGACGCAAATTGCGCCTTTGCCATTGTGTTCTACGTGCTCTTCACGCCCAAATACAGCGGCGCCTTCAGGTCAAATACACCATTGTCCCTGGATTTTGCCAGCTGTCTTGTCTTTGTTTAAATCCGACCTTGAGTTGTAAATCGTCTGGTCTTTGTCTTTGTCCTATCACTGGTTTCCTGAATTGTCCTGTCTTTGTCTTGTCTTGTCTTTGAATTGTCCTTAGATTACCCCTTAAGTGTCTCAAGCAGAATTGCGTTTGTGCTGCATCTTCTAGAGCCAGTATTTGCCGCTTCAGGTATCTGACGGCGGTCGTTGCTGAGGGACTGACGAAGACGGCTACAGTAATCTTTGAAACTGTGGTAGCTGCTGTAGCTCTCGTCAAGGGAAAGTGCCAAGGAGCTCGTGATTGAAAGGTGTGCGCTGTTGCTTGCAGTGGTGGCGCCCACACAACGATTCGGCAGATTACCTATTGCCTACATATATGTAGGTACTGTAGCGTCGTCGCTCTTTCTACCGCCTCACTCTTCGATGTTCCGACATCGCGTGAAAACAGCAAACGTAGACGCGTCGAAGGCAACCCGTCAATCCGCAAGATCCGGGTTGTTAGTTACAGTAATGGCACTGTAAACTATTCCCTGTTGAATACAAAGTGCCGACTTTGGACGGGAACTGGGAGTAAAGTTGTAAGTCCCCCGAGTGTCCTTCTACGTGAGAGCGAGAGAATGACGTTATAAAAGTTTTTAAGTTTAGAGTTAAAAGTGAGAACGTCGGACGGACGGGCATACCTATGGTACGCACGAAACCACGCCGAGCTCTTGAAAGGTGTCGGCTGTCCTACAGTAGGTAGCAGGTGTGTGTAACGTTTTGTGTCACAACTGTCGCCTAGTCAAGTCAAATAGCACAGTCAAGTCAAACTGCGCTCACTCAGAGTTCTATTTCAAGGACCAGCTGTGTGATTTTTTCGCCCGGCCTCAGCCGGGCGAACCCCTACGAGAGCTTTTCGTACGTGCGTGCGTCCGTGCGTGCGTCCGTCCGTTCGTCACGCTCTTAGATCTCGGCGTTGGAAAGTCGTAGGAAGGAGATCTTGGGCTTTATGGATAGCTCACGACTTACTGGTAATGTTGCTAAGAGACGTCGAAATTCAAAAGTTTGAATTTCGCGCGCTACAGTAACCCGAAGGTTAAAACGGAAAACGGCTCTAACTCGCTCGTCTTACGTCGTAGAGCGGCGTGCGATAGGTCAACTAAAAGGTCTCGACGTGCTCTTTCGTTTGGCATTAAAAATTTTTGTAATTACGCAAACACGCACCACGAAAAGCGACATTCTTGCGTTTTTAACGCAGAAATCGCTCTAACTCGCTCAGCGTGCGTCGTACCGGGAGATGATCTTAGGTTGGTTGGATAGCTCTCGACTCACTGATCATTTGTTCTTCTATTGGTCGAAACTCAAAAGTTTGAATTTCGGGAGCTACAGTAACCCAAAGGTTTAAAACGCGAAACTTATCTAATTCGCTCGTCTTTCGTCATAGAGAGACGATCTTGAGTTCGCTGAATAGGTTTCGGCACACTGATAATTCCGTTAAGAGAAGTCGAAATTCAAAAGTTTGAATTGCGCGCGCTACAGTCACCTGAAGGTCCAAAACGCAAAACGGCTCTAACACGCTCGTCTTACGTCGTAGAGCGGCGTGCGATAGGTCAATTAAAAGGTCTCGACGTGCTCTATCACTTGAATGTAAAAAATTTGTTAATTGCGCAAACACGCACCACGAAAAGCGACATTATCGCGTTTTTAGCATAGAAATCGCTCTAACTCGCTCAGCGTGCGTCGTAGAGAGACAATCTTGAGTTGCTGGATAGCTCTTGACTCACTGATCATTTGTTCTTCTATTGGTCGAAACTCAAAAGTATGAATATCGCGAGTTACAGTAACCCAAAAGTTCAAAACGCGAAACTTATCTAACTCGCTCGTCTTCCGTCGTAGAGAGACAATCTTGAGTTTGTTAAATAGGTTTTGTCACACTAATCATTCCGTTAAGAGAAGTCGAGATTCGAAAGTTTGAATTTGGCGAGCTACAGTAACTCAAAGGTTCAAACAGCAAATCGGTCCTAACTCGCTCGTCTTACGTTGTAGAGCGGCATTCGTTCGACCGTTTGAAAGCTTACATTGAGGCAGTTGTTGAACGGTCATTCCTAAAGAAATACTTTTGTTTTTTTAACCCTTGTCTTACGACCAACTTTGTCTGCTAAAAAAATTAATCCCGGGCGATGCCAATGTTGCCCTGCAACAACCGCTCAGAAATGCGTGTGTCTTGCTCAAAAAAATAATCCCGGGCGATCCCAATGCTGCCCTGCAAGAACCTCTCAGAAAGGAGCGTGTGAAAAGTAGCGCATGAATAGTGGACTCCGGGCGGGCGCGCATCATGTCGGAAAGGCTTCGAAATACTTTACAAAAGTATCCAGTCTTTTACTCTTCCACTTTAAAATACTCACAAACCACTCTGTATTAATAAAACAACTCAACTTTTTTCGCTCGGCCTCAGCCGAGCGAACCATATCAAGAGCTCGGCGTGCGTGCGTGCGTACGTACGTTCGTACGTGCGTCACGCTCGCTTCGAGCTTAATAACTCGCTCGTCCGACGTCGTAGGGTGGAGTTTGACATTGTCGGGTAGCCTGCGGAGCAATACATTCTATGTGCCGTCTTGGTTCATTTCATATTGCTGCTGCTGTTGCTGGACGAGTCCACACAAATTCTCGAACGAGTCCACACCAAATTACTGAACGAGTCCACACCAAATTACTGAACGAGTCCACACCAAATTTCTGAACAAGTCCACACCAGCAAACTACTGGAACAATTCCACACCAAATTACTGAACGAGTCCACACCAAATTACTGAACGAGTCCACACCAAATTACTGAATAAAGTCCCACACCAAATTACTGAATAAGTCCACACCCCCCCCCCCCCCTTCCCCGCCCCCAACTTTAGCGAAATTACTGAATGACTCTGCCACAGGCGATGGCCGTCTTCAGGCGATTGCCGTCTAGGCGGCAGTCGCATGAAGCGTCAAACGATAGACGTTCTTCCTTTTCTGAACTAGTTTCGGACACAGTGTATTCCTTTCCAAATCAGGCTATGCTTCAGGCTCACCCCTCGCCCCACTCTAACCGCCGGCTCAGGCCTACGATCTCCTCCTCCAGTATGCTTAACCGCCGGCTCAGGCCTACGATCTCCTCCTAGTATGCTTAACCCCCGGCTCAGGCCTACGATCTCCTCCTAGTATGCTTGGCCGCCGGCTCAGGCCTCGATCTCCTCCTAGCATGCTTAACCGCCAGCTCAGGCCTACGATCTCCTCCTAGTATGCTTAACCGTCGGCTCAGGCCTACGATCTCCTTCCAGTATGCTTAACCGCCGGCTCAGGCCTACGATCTCCTCCTA
>JASAMZ010005273.1:0-10805 GCA_030248115.1 Linhomoeus sp. GSCO2_2 | reverse complement strand
CGTCGTCATCATCATCATCATCATCATCATCATCGTCGTCGTCGTCGTCGTCGTCGTCGTCGTCGTCGTCGTCGTCGTCGTCGTCGTCGTCGTCGTCGTCGTCGTAGTCGTCGTCGTCGTCGTCGTCGTCGTCGTCGTCGTCGTCGTCGTCGTCGTCGTCGTCGTCGTCGTCGTCGTCGTCGTCGTCGTCGTCGTCGTCGTCGTCGTCGTCGTCGTCGTCGTCGTCGTCGTAGTCGTCGTCGTCGTCGTCGTCGTCGTCGTCGTCGTCGTCGTCGTCGTCGTCGTCGTCGTCGTCGTCGTCGTCGTCGTCGTCGTCGTCGTCGTCGTCGTCGTCGTCGTCGTCGTGGTGGTGGTCGTAGTGGTCGTCGTCGTCGTCGTCGTCGTCGTCGTCGTCGTCGTCGTCGTGGTCGTCGTCGTCGTCGTCGTCGTCGTCGTCGTCGTCGTCGTCGTCGTCGTCGTCGTCGTCGTCGTCGTCGTCGTCGTCGTCGTCGTCGTCGTCGTCGTCGTCGTCGTCGTCGTCGTCGTCGTCGTCGTCGTCGTCGTCGTCGTCGTCGTCGTCGTCGTCGTCGTCGTCGTCGTCGTCGTCGTCATTCAAGTCTTGCCTAACCTGCCACTCTGTCATCGGCCTTTGCCGGAAACTCTCGAAGTACCCGCTCGATACACTTTTCAAAAGTGATGAAGAATTCATCTTCGGAGGTAACGCTCTGGGCAGGACTAAATCGGAACGGCAAATTGACCCAAGCAGTCAATCTTCAGGTTGTAAAACTTTGCTCACAATATCTCAGTGAGGTGCATCTCTTGAACAATGGTCATATTTTCGAGCTTGACCGCCATTTCCACCGCTGAAAATCATCTCAGCGCACTTGTGGTTTGTCAGTGGCCAAATTGCATTCGTTTTTTCCGAACTCAATTTTGCGGTCTACGGAGCGTTGGCTTACCGAAATTGCAGCGAGAGCTTGCCCACTCTGGCGAACAGTCGCACGATACGAACCCATTCTTCTGAGTGCAAGTGGCCAGTTTGTCCCTCTTTGTGCAGACATTGCTAGCACACAGATCAAGTTCTGCAAAGAGGCGAACAATCATTTCTTCTTTGGAAATCAGTCGTTTCAGTCGTCGCAACTCGTAAATCAGTCGACCGTTTGGCTGTTTGATTTGATCAGTCAAGCTTTGTGTCCAGGCTCAAAGAGGATCGAAGCTATTGCGCATGCATTGCACGCAGAGTATTTCATGCGGTTGTCTATACCTCAACGAACCGACGTATGAATTCCCACATTGTTTCTCCAAGATGATCGGGGCTACGCAAACAAGCAGCTAGAGACTAAAGTAGTACCTAACTAGGGTCTATAGCCCGTGGATGACGCATTGCAGCTTTAGAGACTGATGTCGCTCAGCTGACGCGCTGCAGCTTCAGAGACCGATGTCGCGCAGCTGACGTGCTGCGGCTTCACAGAGCGATGTCGCGCAGCTGACGTGCTGCAGCTTCAGAGACCGATGTCGCGCCGCTGACGCGCTGCAGCTTCAAACACCGATGTCGCGCAGCTGACGCGCTGCAGCTTCAGAGACCGATGTCGCGCAGCTGACGTGCTGCAGCTTCAAACACCGATGTCGCGCAGCTGACGCGCTGCAGCTTCAAACACCGATGTCGCTCACCTGACGCGCTGCACCTTCAGAGACCGATGTCGCGAAGCTGACGCGCTGCAGCTTCAGAGGACCGATGTCGCGCAGCTGACGCGCTGCAGCTTCTGTCAAAGGTTGGAGGTCGCCGGTCTCGATGTCGCTTTGCGCCGACTGCGCCTCTCTCCGTAATCAGCAAAGAGACCGCCCAGAACAGTGGCACCTGACAAAGCGACGTTTTGCGCTTCGCCTGTGCCCGTGACTCGTGCGCCGTTCTTGGTCAGAAGACAAACCGACGTTTTGGTTGGTCAAAAGACAAACCGACGTTTTGCGCTTCGCCTGTGCCCGTGACTCGTGCGCCGTTCTTGGTCAGAAGACAAACCGACGTTTTGGTTGGTCAAAAGACAAACCGACGTTTTGCGCTTCGCCTGTGCCCGTGACTCGTGCGCCGTTCTTGGTCAGAAGACAAACCGACGTTTTGGTTGGTCAAAAGACAAACCGACGTTTTGCGCTTCGCCTGTGCCCGTGACTCGTGCGCCGTTCTTGGTCAGAAGACGAAACCCCGTGTTGACGGTGCTGTGACAGTGTGTAAAGCATATTGTTATCAAATTGGGTCTCACAGCGAACACAGTGTGTAAAGCAAATGGTGCGCAAGTTGGGTCTCACAGCGAAGCAAGCCGTACTATGGCAGAATCGTAATCGTTGTTGCGAAGAATGTTCTTCCGAAAACGGCCGAAATTTGCCCGAATATCGCGAATTTCGGACGATTTAGGCGGCGGCCGAAGACCAAACTTGGCCAGATGGTGCAGCGTCGAACGGCGGTTCCGTTGATGCGCGGCTCGTCGCGATCCGAGCCGGGAGTTAGCGCCAAAAATGTGCCAAACAAGGGAAACGTGCAGGAGAACCTGCAGTGAAGCACTCCGACCAGAAAGGGAGAAAGCAGACCGCCACTCACTTATCATGAGAAATAAGGCCGATTTCCGCCCAAAGAATCTCCACAAATTCCGCCGGCGCGCGAGTTTCAGAGTACGCATATTCCCTACACCTACAAGGACCGGCGCGCAGCAGAACTCCACCGAAATCCTGTAGACCAGGCCGAATTGAGCCCAAAATGCGCCATTTCGCTTCGATTCAACCAGTAGCCGGCAGCTAATATTCGGGGCTGCGCCAATCGCCGACTCGCCTTACCATTTTGGATGGGAAGAATTGACAATTCATGCGCAAATGCTCACTTCACCACGCCGTCTTTCCGCACTGCATTTCCTTCAATTCAGAAGTTTGAATGGGCGCGCAAATTTAAGCTACAACATAGTTTGAGGAGAGTACGGTAGAAGTTGCATTCAAATTTGAATTTCGGCATTAGAAAAGTGGCTGTTTGAAGGCAAAATCGACACAATATGGAGAAACCAATAGCGAATTCGCGTTCCTCGCCGCGAAACACCCTAGAATCGACATTACAAACGTACAATCACCTCACATCGAGGTTCCTCAACGTAGGGCTTCGGTAGGTCGAAAATCGGCAAAAACTCGCGAATTTTGATCCGAAACGCGAAAACAATGCCAGATTCGGCATCAGCGACCTCGAAAGCACCGGGATCGACTCCAACATTGATTTTGACCGCCCGGGTGGAAATTCGAATTTTGGACGCGGCCGGGGTACGGTAGCCGAAAAAACATTTTTAAAATTGATTCCGGATCAGTTTTCAACGGGGAATCGCGTGGTGCAGTCCATTCGGCCGTAAATCAGCGCAATCGAGCGCTAAGACGGCCGAAAGTCGAAAATTGGAATTTTCGACTCCCGACGGAGCCTTTTTGGTACCGCAGAACTCAAGATTTCCTCGGCGGATTTCAGAGATTTTGGTCTTAAACGAAAGAGAACATGATAATCTTGCCGATTGGAGATATCTGGCCCGATCCAACAACTCCCTGATTTACTAGGATTTTTTAAAAGCAAATTTTTGTCAAAAAACCACTTTCGGCTACCGTAACCCGAGAACGCGTCGGCCGATTGGCTCGGGATTTTTTTTCCGCAGAAGCTCTCGTAGAGGGCTATAACATATCCAAAGGGCGTCAAAATCGACCGACTATTCCAGAAATTCCAGCTGGGTGAACACCCTCCCAGTAAGTAAATTTTTGAATTTTTGAATTTTTCTCGAAATTTTCCCACCACGCGAAAAAAATGAAGGTCCGTCCACACCTACTATCCCTCGAGAGCTATCGATTAAAAAAAACCCCGTCCAAATCGGATGAACCACGCGCGAGAAATCTTGGGGCAAAAAAGTTAGTCGGTGTCAGCTCCACTATAGCACTCCGCCCCTTTTGGGGTCGGAGTGCTAAAAAACGATATTTTCGGAATTTCGACCGAATTTCGGCGGCGGCCCTAGACCAAACTTCGGCCAGCTGGTCCCCGGCAGAAGGCGCTTCTTTTCGTGTATAGATGTCCGGGATCCGTCGCCGATGTCGAGAGTTATCGTGCTAACAGACAAACAGACAGACAGACAGACAGACAGACAGACAGACAGAGATCGCGAGATTAGTATAGGGGATTGGCTCAGGTAACTTGTGCCAGAGGAAATGGCCTCACCGATTTCGCAGAGTGTGCCAGTGTTTCCCGGAAAGCACTCGCAGCTAAATCCGTCTTCAAGCGGTATGCACTTGCCGCCCAGGTAGCCTTTAGAGGCAAGCAGACAGGGGTTGGACGCGCAGAAGTTTTCATCTGAAATGTCGCAAGACACATGGCCGCTTCACAAGTGTCAGACTAATCATAGTGATGCAAGCAAAGTTCTCTGAGAACGTCACACTCGTACCACCCACCCACACCCCCCCGCCCCCGCTCCCGCGCCACTCCCGCGTGATTTCCTTCCTTCCACCTCCCTCCCCCCTCCCCCTCTTGCCACTTCTCATTTCCGACTCGATTTCTCCAGATAGATATTCAAGCCCACAATGTGCTCGCTAACCGTTAAAGTGCAATATTGCACTTACATTAGCAAGAACATGGCCGGCGTAGCCTATCAGGCAGTCGCAACGGTAAGAACCGTCAGTGTATTCACGATTCCGTTGATGTGCCCCTCGACGCACTGGTACTCCACACTGGATTCCACACCTGTGTGCGGCATTCTACATAGCTCTAGTTAAAACTTGAGAGAGTGCGTGACACTGGTTATCTTACAGTGCCTACGTAGGTAGGCATTATGTACAGTTAGGGTTGTCAACAACAAGCTGTGTGTGTAAAAAGTCCAACCTATACTTTGCGTCTGTCAAATCTTGGTGAACAGTGTGGACAACTTTGTTCACATCATTAGCCGTATCTGGAGAAATTATCTTGAGAACGTGTACCATACTCCAAGTGCAGCTATTCCCACGATACGGTTGTCTGTACAACTGATCTAAAGCTCAGTGATATCGCCGCATTCGCTATATGGTATCGGCATGATACGACGCCGTTCAGCTGAAGTTCCGATACGAGTAAACTGTAAATACATCACATCCAACAACAAGCTGTGTGTGTAAAAAGTTCAACCTATACCTAGTGTCTCTCAAGACATCAAAATTGCAATTAATTGAGCTTATCGTTTGTCGGTGGGATTCATCAAATAAACAACTTTAGCCATACTGTATCAGATTATTAGAATTAGCAATGATGACATGTTGTGTGTTGTGCTGATATAGCAGCAAAAAAAAAAAAAAGTTTCTGTTGCTAATTTCGCATTTTCGAGTTATTTACAATTAAAATATGAAAATGCCGAAAATCGACTTTTTGCCTGATGCACCAGCGGCAAAATTTCTTCAGGAATGGAAAGAGCAAAGACCGCGAATAATTTGTAACACAAAGGAAATTTTTTTGCAAATGTGGAATTTAGTAGAAATACGCGATTATTTGTCAAAATTTCGTAAATTGACAAAAATATAACGTCATTTATTGACGAATGTGAATGCAGAAATGGTAAGGCCGTATGTCAATGAGAATTTGTGACATAGTTTTGCAGTTTTAATAAATTGCAATTTCGAGATATTTACATTAAAATATGAAAATGCCGAAAATCGACTTTTTTGCCTGATGCGCTAGCGGCAAAATTTCTTCAGGAATGGAAAGAGCATAGACCGCGGATAATTTGTAACACAAAAGAAATTTTTTGAAAATGTGGAATTTAGTAGAAATACGCGATTATTTGTCAAAATTTCGTAAATTAACAAAAATAAAACGTCATTTATTGACAAATGTGAATGCAGAAATGGTAAGGCCATATGTCAATAAGAATTTGTGACATAGTTTTGCAGTTGTAATAAATTGCAATTTCGAGATATTTTCAATCAAAGTGTGAAAATGTCGAAAATTGAATTTTCACCTGATGATATAGCGGCGAAATTTCTTCTGAAATAGAAAGAATATAGACTACGGATAATTTGTAACAAAAGAAAAATTTTTTGCAAATGTGGAATTTAATAGAAATACGTGATTGTTTTTCAAAATTCCTTAAATCAACAAAATAGAACGTCGTTTTTTTGACGAATTTGAACGCAGAAATGGTAAGGCCATATACGGTATGCCAAACAGAATTTGTGACATAGTTTTACAGTTTTGATAAATTCTGTTTACTGATGAATGTGCACTCGGAAACAGAAATGAGTACGCTGAAAATAGGAATTCGCTCGCACCAAACTTTTGGCAAGTTTTTTCGCCCGCCCTCAGGCGGGCGACACCCTACGAGAGCTCGGCGTGCGTGCGTCTGTGCGTCCGTGCGTGCGTAACGCTCTCAGATCTCGGCGTTGGAAAGTCGTAGAGCGGAGATCTTGGGCTCTGCGGATAGGTCTCGACTCACTGATCATTCCGCTAAGAGGTTTCGAAATTCAAAAGTTTGAATTGCGCGCGCTACAGTAACCCGAAGGTCATAACGCAAAACGGCTGTAACTCGCTCGTGTTACGTCGTAGAGCGGCAATCGACACGCCAGGTGAAAGCTCTCGACGTGTTCTTTCATGCGCCTAAAAAAGTTTTTTCAATTACGCAAACACGCACGGCGGAAAACGCCATTCTCGGCATTTTGACGCTAAAGTCGCTCTAACGCGCTCAACTTGCGTCGTAGAGAGACGATCTCGAGCTTTTCGACTAGCTCCCGACTCACTGATCATTTGTTATCTCATTGGTCGAAACTCAAGAGTTTGAATTTCGCGAGTTACAGTAACTCGAAGGTGCAAAAGCACAAAACGGCTCTAACTCGCTCGTCTTACGTCGTAGAGTGGCAATCGACACGCCAGGTAAAAGCTCTCGGCGTGCTCTTTCATGCGGCAGCAATAAATTTTTCAATAACGCAAGCACGCACTGCAGAAAACGCCACTCTCGAGATTGTGACGCTAAGATCGCTCTTTGCTACATGCAGAAGTGCGACACTGTTTGATGCTCGTAGTGCGCTCTTTGTAGTCAATTGTTTGGCACAAAGTTTTTGTCACTTTTTTAAAAGCGTTGCTTGAAAGAGGGATGTTCTTGCTCTAAAAGCCAAATCGCGGGCGAAATCAATATTGCTATGCAATACCCTCTTGCGAAGGGGGAGCTCGTGAAGCGGAGCATGCGGGCGATGAACTCTCGCACTCTCTGCTGAAAGAACGCAACTCTTTGCAATGTCAGTCAAAATGCAAACTCAACTTTTTAATACCGGAGCTTGTTTTGTTGGATGTGACGTTTTCACACAGGTAGGACACATCAGATAAACGGCGTCGTATCATGCCGATAACATATAGCGAACGCGGCGATATCACTGAGCTTCAGATCAGCTGTACAGACAACCGTATCGTGGGGATAGGTGCACTTGGCATTAAGGTACACATTCTCAAGACGCTTTCTCCAGATGCGGCTAACGATGTGTACAAAGTTCACTATACTGTTCACCAAAATTTGACAGACACAAAGTATAGGTTGAACTTTTTACACACACAGCTTGTTGTGTATGTCCGACGACTGTCCGTCGCACTTAAGTAAGATATGTGACATATGTGGTCAAGTAGAGTCAAGGTCGCTGAGTACCGACCCAATGTCCGTTTCTGTTGCTAATTTCGCATTTTCGAGATATTCACAATTAAAATTCAAAAATGTCGAAAATCGACTTTTTCACCTGATGAGCTAGAAATGAAATTTCTTCAGAAATGGAAAGAGCATAGACGGCGGATAGTTTGTAACACAAAAGAAATTTTTTGCAAATGTGGAATTTAACAGAAATACGCGATTATTTGTCAGAATTCCATAAATTGACAAAAATAGAACGTCATTTATTGACGAATGTGAATGCAGAAATGATAAGGCCGTATGCCAATAAGAATTTGTGGCATACTTTCACAATTTTAATAAACTGCAATTTCGAGATATTTTGAATTAAAATTCAAAAATGTCGAAAATCGACTTTTTCATCTGATGAGTTAGAAATGAAATTTCTTCAGAAATGGAAAGAGCATAGACCGCTGATAACTTGTAACGCAAAAATAATTTTCTGCAAATGTGGAATTTAATAGAAATACGCGATTATTTGTCAGAATTCCATAAATTGACAAAAATTGAACGTCATTTATTGACGAATGTGAATGCAGAAATGATAAGGCCGTATGTCAATAAGAATCTGTGGCATACTTTCACAATTTTAATAAACTGCAATTTCGAGATATTTTGAATTAAAATTTCAAAATTTCAAAATCGACAATTTCGTCTGATGGACTAGCGGCGAAGTTTCTTCAGAAATTGAAAGGGCATAGACAACGGATTATTTGTATCGCAAACGAAAACTTTTGCAAATGTGGAGTTTAACAGAAATATGCGATCATTTGTCAAATTCGATAAATTGACAAGAATGGAAAGTCGTTTATTGATGAATGTGATTGGAGAAAGGTAAAGCCGAATGCCAATAGCTATTTGTGACATAGTTTTACAGCTTCGATTAATTGCGATTTTGATGTCTTAAGAGACACTAGGTATAGGTTGAACTTTTTACACACACAGCTTGTTGTTGGATGTGATGTATTTACAGTTTACTCGTATCGGAACTTCAGCTGAACGGCGTCGTATCATGCCGATACCATATAGCGAATGCGGCGATATCACTGAGCTTTAGATCAGTTGTACAGACAACCGTATCGTGGGAATAGCTGCACTTGGAGTATGGTACACGTTCTCGAGATAATTTCTCCAGATACGGCTAACGATGTGAACAAAGTTGTCCACACTGTTCACCAAAATTTGACAGACACAAAGTATAGGTTGGACTTTTTACACACACAGCTTGTTGTGTATGTC
Source organism: Linhomoeus sp. GSCO2_2 (assembly GCA_030248115.1). NCBI lineage: Eukaryota > Metazoa > Nematoda > Chromadorea > Monhysterida > Linhomoeidae > Linhomoeus > Linhomoeus sp. GSCO2_2. The sequence goes on along the minus strand of JASAMZ010005273.1, from coordinate 1,917 downwards.
CGACGACTGTCCGTCACACTTAAGTAAGATATGTGACATATGTGGTCAAGTAAGAGTGAAGGTCACTAAAGATACCGACCCAATGTCCGTTACTGTTGCTAAATTCGACATTTTCAAAAAATTTCTTTTGTGTTACAAATTATCCGCGGTCTATGCTCTTTCGGTTCCTGAAGAAATTTTTCCGCTAGCGCGTCAGGGGGAAGAGTCCAATTTCGGCATTTTCGTATTTTAATGTAAATATCTCGAAATTGCAATTTATTAAAACTGCAAAACTATGTCACAAATTCTCATTGACATACGGCCTTACCATTTCTGCATTCACATTCGTCAATAAATGACGTTATATTTTTTGTCAATTTACGAAATTTTGACAAATAATCGCGTATTTATTCTAAATTCCACATTTGCAAAAAAAATTTCCTTTGTGTTACAAATTGTTCGCGGTCTTTGCTCTTTCCATTCCTGAAGAAATTTTGCCGCTGGTGCATCAGGCAAAAAGTCGATTTTCGGCATTTTCATATTTTAATTTTAAATAACTCGAAAATGCGAAATTAGCAACAAAAACGGACATTCGATCCGTACTCAGCGACCTAGACTCTACTTGACCACATATGCCACATATCTTACTTTTGTGCGACGGACAGACACACAGACACACAGACACACAGACACACAGATATTGGTGATCCGTATATATACACCTCGCCGCGCTGAGGCGCGGCGAAAAAACACACACACGCGCGGGGATTGTCGTCCGTATATATACACCTCGCCGCGCTGAGGCGCAGCGAAGAAACTCCCGACGAGTTAATTTTTTGTTTTTTAACCAGTTAAAAAACTGGGGTGGTAGTTATTTACATTTTTTAACAAATTTAAAAAAACTCGGTTATAGTTATTTAAGTTTTTTAAATTTTTAAGCAATTAAAAAACCTGAGTACTTTTTTTAATAAAAACTAGTTTTTTAACTGGGTATGGAAAAACTCGGCCCCAAAATGTACTGTATGGAATTTCCCGACATATAATCGTGTATTTGTATCAAATTCCGCATTTGCAAAAAAATTCTTTTGTGTTACAAATTATCCGCCGTCTATGCTCTTTCCATTTCGGAACAAATTTCGCCGCTCGTCCACCAGGCGACAGAGTCCAAATTTCGACATTTTTACATTTTAATTGTAAATATCTCTAAATTGCAATAACCCAAACTGTAGAACCATGTCACAAATGCTTATTTCAAGAAAGTTCCCCCCATTAGGGGGTAATGACAGGGGAATTTCTTCGGGCTGAAGTTGAACAGGCTGTGTATCTACAGAAGGCTTCGGAGCACCAACTGAACAAATTCTGCGTGCTCTGTACATGCGCACAAACTTTACTTACTCACGTACCTACCTACACATAACACGCAAGCAGCAAATTCGATTCGCCACTTACAAAACGCTAGTGGGACATGTCTACCGCGGCCAATGCAATGTACACATTCGGCGCAATGCACACAGGTGTGACGAAACACCACGATGCTCGCGCAACAACGCACGCAAGCACTGGGATTCACATGGTGGTGACGCACATAAGCAGTGTGGAGGTGGCATTAACCTGACGGTGTAAAGTCCCGGGATGGCTTTGGCCGATCTAATTTTCAAGTTTTCAGGTTAATTCGTGAACTGACCACCCTGTTTAGATCGTCAGTTAATTCGTAAACTGCCGACTCAGGGTTGGCACACTGGTGGGCAAGCGCGTTGCAGTTCATGAAGAAAGAGGCTATTTGGAGAGTTAGGCACCTATGTACAGAGCACGCAGAATTTGTTAAGTTGGTGCTCCGGAATTCTTATGAGATACACAGCCTGTTCAACTTTAGCCCGAACAAATTCCTCTGTCATTACCTCCTAATGGGGGAACTTCCTTGGAATACACTCCCGGTCC
>JASAMZ010005269.1:5000-64898 GCA_030248115.1 Linhomoeus sp. GSCO2_2 | reverse complement strand
AACTCTGAGGTGCGAATGCTTCCAGTCCAGCCTCAGCTGCCTGCAACTTCAATCCTAGCCCTTCAAAAGTACTCACTTTTTGCGCAGGTGGTGGCCGACCTGAAGGTAACCGTGGCCGTCTCGGAGAGGAGCGCGCTCCGTCTGCTGCACGTGCCGGCCTTCGACGAGAAGACGGGCGAGAAGAGCAACGCCGAGCTGCTGAAGCTGCCCCAGGCCAGCTCCGGCGACATCGTCTCGACAATGGGAAGCGCCGACGGCTTCCACTTCGGCCACGTGCTCTTCCAGCCGTCCAAGGAGCGACAGAGGCAACTCATGAAGGAGGGACAAGAGGGACTCAAGGCACAGCTCGTGGTCCTATACGACGTCGACAGGGACACGGGAGCCGGGGAGCTCATGGTGAGGCCGGAGTTTGAAATCCAGTGCAAATTGTTGAACAGGAGTGACTCCTGTGTACAGTTGAGGTTAATCAAGGAAGCGTGTCCATTCCATGTTCCACTGTTTCAGACGGTCAACGGCTACTTCGTCCACTTCTTTGCACCCACTGGAATGCAGGCCAAAGCGAAGGAGATCGTCTTCGTGCTCGACGTCTCCGGATCCATGTCCGGCCGCAAAATTGAGCAGACAAAGGTCGTTCAATTTTTCAAAGCGTACACACCGTTTGTTTAGCGCTTCACCAAGGTCTCAATGTCACGACCAACATTCAGGACGCGATGGGGGTGATTCTGCGCGACCTGAAGGAGGAAGACCGCTTCAACATTCTGACATTCTCGAACGCAGTGAGATACTATCGGGAAAACGGCTCCCTTTCCGTGACGGAAGAGAACGTCGAGTCGGCTGTGCGATTTGTCCAATCGCTGAGCGCCACTGGAGGTGCAGTAGGAGGATACACCTACCTATACTCTCATGCTTCTTTCCGCTTGCGAACTTTGTTTGTGTACCTACCTACATTTCGTGGGATGTATACGATGTACATATATACAATGTACATACCTAATTTCGTGGGATGTATATTCCAATGTACACAGCTTATGTATCCCATGCAATTTCAGGAACCAACATACACGCGGCGCTTTTGGCCGCGCTGGCTTTAGTGAAGGACACGGATACTGCTATGGCTCGAGTCATCGTATTCTTGACCGACGGAGAGCCCACCGTGGGAATCACCCAATCAGACTCCATCGTCGCCGCCGTCACCGTAAGCAGTTCTTCTATAGCAAGATACATAATACGGTATTCTGCATTAGTAAGGTAGGGCAACCATGGCACGCACGAAGCTCCTATTTCTCAGGCGGCCAACCCTGAGGCGCAGATCGCCGTCCACTCGATCGCCTTCGGTCGGAACGCCGACTTCGACCTGGTCAAGAGGATCTCGTCGAAGAACGGCGGCGTCGCCAGGAAGGTCTACGAAGACTCGGACGCCGACCTGCAGCTCAAGGGCTTCTACGAGGAGATCTCAAGCCCGTTGCTGACCCAGCTGCGCATCACCTACCTGAACGACACGGCTGAGCCTGGTGAGCGACTGCAACGGCATGTGATAGTGTCTGTGCGCCACAACGATCACACTTGTACTTATGTACCTTCAGGCTCCATCGTCCAGGACAGCAGCAGCGTCTACTACGAAGGCGGCGAGGTCGTTGTCGTGGGCCGAATCGCCGGCTACGACGACACTTCGGCTAGCGCATCGCCGTCGGTTTCCGCTGATCGCGGCGAATTGACCGCCTTGGTCGAAGGCAGCGGCGCGGCCGGTCGAGAAGTTCGAAAGCGAGTGAGTCAAGTGGCTTGCATTATCACACGCCAACTGAACTTCAAGTCGTCAGTCTGTCCACTATTCCAACAGTTGCATAGTCTAATAATCACCCCTTCTCTCACACCAGATTACGTGCGTCATTCCCCCTCCCTGTCGCTGCGTCACCTACCCCTGTCCCTGTCCCATCTGGCCGCCCATCGAGCCGCCGCCTGTCGTCGTCGAGCCGACCCCTGCCTCTCCACTGGCGCCCGATACCCTGGGGGGATTCGTGGAGCGCATGTGGGCCTACCAGACCATCCGTCGCATGCTGGACAAGATGAAGTACGAGACGCTGGCGCAGGACGAGACGGAGAAGGCGAGGCTCAAAGCCAAAGCGCTGGAGCTTAGTCTCAAGGTGGGCACTGACTGCAACTGTAAAGTGTGGACGGTGTAGTAATTTGAACTGCCCTTCAGTACAACTTCGTGACCGAACTGACGTCGATGGTGGTGGTGAAGAAGAACGACTCCAGTGGCGCCGCCGACGAGGAGGCCGTCATGTCGGAAGACGCCGCAGACGCTCGAACTGTCATGCAAACGGGGTAGATGGGCTTCATAACTGTAAAGCATTGTTTCCCCGACTTGTTGTAGACCACCTATACGCTCGTCTTTAGAGCGCGCAGCATGGGCATGAGTATGCATTCCCTTCCGGGCGCCCTGCACCACAGCTCATCTGGAATGGCGGGTCCCAGGTCTGCTTTCGATCTTCCTCCGCGCGCTTCACCTCGTTCCGCGTCGCGCCGTCTTCGTCCCTCGAACAAGTCGCGATTTCCGTCCAGCCTCCGAACGGCCAGTGGTCGCTACCATGGAAGGCGGCGACAGAAGCTGCGGTTTGGCGGCGGCGGCGGCGGCGGCGGCGGCAAGGCGGCCACGACGACAACCCGCACCACCACGAGAGTGCCCTGCAGCGGTCCGCACGAGATCCCCGCGTCCTGCGCCAACCTCCTCGACTCCCACCCCAACGCGACCTACTACCGCATTCAACACGGCCTCGACGTCGCCCTGAGGATCACAAGTTGCACCGATACGGTCTGCGGCTGCGGCGCCGGCCACGTCAGAGTCGAGGGAGTGGCCGGCTGCCAGAGACTGGAGAACCTGCCCAGAGGCGACTTCGAGAAGTTGGCGCCCCCGTGCGACCAGTGCGAGGCCACCTGCGACGAACAGGACGGCATCAACAACTGCCGACTCGACTCGGCCGTCAACGGGACGACGGCGGCGCCGACCTGTGGCGTCGGCCATCTATACGTGTGCCAGGACGGCTACGTAAGAGGGGTTGAGGAGAAGTGCATCCTGCCTAGCGAGTGCCCCTGAGAAAATTGCCTTCGCTGCCTCCGCCACGATGATCTGATGAACGTAAAAACGAACGAAGATTCGCGTTTGAATTGAGAACTTCTTGCCAGCGCGTTTAGTGAGTGCCTCTCTTTGTTTCTGTGGGCGCACGTGCTTCGTACAATATTATCTTGATTTAATGAGCCATCAAGTGCATGAAATGATCAAGGTGCGGTTACATAGGTAGGTAGCAAGCACACATTCTGTGAAGTCCGGTGTTGATGGTGCTTTATCGAATACAACTGTTTGAACCGGCTGTATAGCTGAATTGCAAATCGTATCTTGCTAAGCAATGTAGAGGGAGCGCAGTACATATAATACAGTAAGCGAGATTTGAATCTTCTGTTCAAGACCGCAAACGAACAAATGTTGTCGGTTACAAAAGTTTGAAATTATTCATTTCCTTGCCTACTCAAATACGTTCCTTCGAGCGAACTATGTGCAGTTGTCGCAGCGGTTCATTGAAGGAGAAATTGGCGTTCTATTTGCCGCTTGTGAAAATGTGGGATTGGCAGCTTTTTAAGGGGGGGGGGGCCCTAAAACTCTTTTCAATCCTTTTTATTTTTTTGTTTTTTACTGTGTACCTAAAAAAAAGCGGTATTCGTTGTGGCAGTATTCCTGACTGGAGCGCTGACTGAAGAAGAGCTAACTGCGAGCGATGAGATTGAATGTTACGAGCTTTCAGAAATTCGAAAGTTCACAGTCCCAGAAAACGGCCAGGATCGTCACAAAAATGACCTGGCACCCATTTCTTCCCCAATAAAGGCTGGCGCCTGCCTGCTCGATATACTGCAAGATGGCAAGGTTGTCTTGAGTGCTGGCGGCAAGCGAGCGAGAAACACTACCTGTACTACGTGCCATGGCAAAAGGGCGTGCCAGGAGAAGGTCGTGGTTAGCTGCGCTTGTTCCACCGACAAATGCAACGAAATGGCTTTTGGGGAGAGCAACGATTCGGCCTTGGCAATGGCGCTTGGTGAGCTCGTGAAGCAATATGACGTCAATTTATGAGAAATGCATTTTCCGGGTCTTCAGGCTTGTATCAGGAGATGCACCCTAACGAGGTGATTTGCTGGGACGACAGGCGCACCTTGGGCTTGCATAATCACGTCAGCGGGTGGTGTGCTACCCTGTACCACAATGAGACACATCCCGACCGGCCGATGGTCTGCGACGCTGACATTGGCTTCCTCTGCCGAGAAGTGGGCGCCGAGGGCTGTTTCGTCAACGAAAGCGTCACGACGCCAGGGCCGCTGGATCCCAGCAACGTAGTGGTGTGCTGCTGCAAGCGCAGCTTCTGTAACCACTACCGGCTGGACGTACACATGGATGGGAAAAGATGGTTTGAGAAGTTCAATCTTTACCACGACACTTCGAAACACTGGATTTGCATGGAGGGTAAGCAAGTTTTCGCTAGCGCTTCGAGCCTTACAGATGCACTTAGAGTTCCTGTCGTTTTAGGCTCACATTCTGTGAGTTCGGAGCCGTTTACCGACTGGCACCCCATGCCACGCAAATACATTGAGACGGACATATCCGAACCAAACCTTTGCTATGGGAGCTTTCATGGACGTCTTTCGAGCAACACCCCCAGTGTTCGTCGTACTGCCTGTATTGGGCGAAGTGGCTAATGATGGACCAATGCACATGTCTACTTCAGGGCAGAGTTTCATTTGCGGGAGGTCTGTCGCCCAAGGAATTCGGTCGCTTGAAGAAGGAACGGTGCAACGGCAATGACGACATGGGGCCAGACTCGAACCCCAGGCCTATCTTTTCGCATGAGTCACAAAGGTGCTGGCTGTGCACCCTCACCCACAACGATTATCGTCTTCTCTGCTTCTGTCGAGGTTCCAACTGCATGAATTTCCAGGTTTGAGGAAGGAACCCGAGCGAAAACTGTTGTCGCGTATTGCGCTTGTATGTCACCAATTCACTTTGCAGAAGACGTACAGGCTGGGCAGTGGTGGCTTCAATTTCCGAGAGGCAACCGCCGTGATCAAGAGTTTGTTCCGGCACAGCTGCTACGCGGATGTGATGCTGCCCGACTTTCGTTACTTGCTGACGGAGAAATACTGCGCCACTGTGTACAAGCCGGGCTTCAACAGGTGCGACAACAGCTTGAGTCAGAAGAATGCCGTTTACATAATTCATGCCTGAAGTGTGATTGCCAAGCGCATAAGTACATGCCGCCCACAAGTGTCGTCTAATGCCCAAGATTCTTCCGACTTACGATTGTGTTAGGGTCATCTTGAAATAGAGCTGCTCTGCATTTCAGAGACTCGAGCTCTATAGTGAGCGACAGAGACATCGGCGACTTCTGCAGCCGTAACCACAACGGTTCAGCGGCCGACTACAGTTGCCACTTCGTCGTAGACAAACAGCAGGGCCAGGAGATCTGCTGCTGCTCCATTGGCTTCTGCAACAACCCACATAGGCATCCCAGGATGGACGCCAAGAAGTCCTACTGGGACAGATTCCTCACCACTACGGCTACAAACACAACTACGACTGCAACTGCTGCGACGTCGACGGCGGTGGCTACGCCACCCCCTTCTACTGTGCCGACGACGACGAGCACTACTACTACCCTGCCGACGACGTCGAGTCTGAGAACCACAATGATAACAACGAGAAACTCTACTCGAAATGCCACAAATGCTACGGACACTCTGAATACTACGATTGTGCATGTCGCAACTTCCCCGCCGTGTCCATTGTCTGTCGATTCTACTGCAGGTTTGCAACTGCGACGGTTGGCTACCTAGTTGTCCCAATAGAACAAGATTGGAGAGTGCATCTTTCAGATGCTCCTCTTTGGCTGATTGTCGTGACGGGGATCAGCTGCGTCCTCTTTTTCTCGTCCGTTGGAGGCGTGGTCTGCTGCTGCGTCTCCTTCCGCACTGGCAGCAGAAAGGCCAAGAAGATAGGCAGACGCTTTGAGGAGGTCGACTTGGACGAGTGGGCGCTTTGGGCTTGCAGGTTGCTGTAGCGGTTGCCCGTGGAGGAAACTTGCATCGCCAACTTCAGCTATATCGACTTGAAAGCCGACCGACTGTGGAATAGCAGTGAGAGCACGGCGAAGAGCAAGAAGTCGGCGTCTGCCAGTATCTACGGCGAAGATTCGGGTGAAGTTTCGGCGCCTACTGTTCCGAGGAGGAAATCCAGAAGACCAGTCTTGATGGTGACTGTGGAGGAGGTGAGTCCATTGTTGCTTTGCCCAACCAAGAGTACTAAGGTATGATAGAAGCAAGCGCCTGCGTTGGACTAACGATTGAAGCAGCGTAGAAGTTATATTGTCAGTGTCGCTATATGACATACCCCGGTAGTTGCAGTCCATTTCTTTCCAAGCACGTCCAAATTACCAGTCATTCTGTTTGTCTGTTGACCATCTTTGTGTCGCAGCGCCACTGTAATTTAGCCGGGGTCGGAATCGCGGAGCACAGCGAGTCGCAGTGAAGGTAACAGCGCCAGCCAGCCTAACAGCGAGCAAAATTCTCCCAGGAAGAAGAGAGTCAGTCCAAGGGATAAGGATAGTCTCACTTGGTGAATGATTGCGGCCTCAGTGATCTACAGTTTCGTCCCGTACCGTCTCGTTTTACCTTTTGGCTCCTTATTGTCACCGGTCTGGGTTTGCCACTACAGAGTACAAGACGGTCGCATTTTCCTTTCGGTTGTTGATATCACGTTGGGCCGGCTGTGATGTACATAGATGGTTTCGTTCGTGAACTTGACCCGTGGCATACTCACTGCGGTTTGTCATGATCTGCGTATTTGGAATGCGGAAGCCGATGCGCCAGTGTTGGAGTTGGCATGCCACTGTTGGCGACGTCCTCACTCTGAGAGTGGCCGGTTGTATACGACGGTGAAAGTGCGATGCGATCAGGACAGTTTAGCGTTTATGGTACCGTAATAAGGGTTCTAACTACGCATATTCCGTTCGAGACCGGCGCCACGCGTGCGTCATCGGTTACCGTATTTTAAAATTAAATGCCGACCTGTTACTGTATCTGCTGGTTGAGTTTCATACGAGTTGGAGTACGGGAGCCTTCTTGTTACCTGTCAGTTGCGGAAATAGCATTGCTGGAGCTGGGCAAAAATGCGGCCCAAGAAAATCTGGAGCAAGCTTTTTGTCGCGGCCATAATTCTCAGCAATTCCTTGGTGTCGACTGAAACGGAAATCGCGACAAACAAGGTCGACTGCTACGATCTTTCCGAAGAGAGCAAACTGGAAGCCCAAGTAAAGGAAGACCCATTTCAAGACGAACTGGCCCCCGCCGTCACAGATATCTCCCCTAGACCGACCTGTTTCCTCGATATTAGGGACGACGGCAAAATTGTTCTGAATGGTCGTAGCGAACTTGTCGGAAACACTACTTGTATTTCTAAGTGTCTTGGTAGCGGGGAGACATGCCAAGAGAAAGTCGTGATTAGCTGCGCCTGTTCCACCGATAATTGCAACGAAATGACCTTGGGAACTAACGACTCGGTGCTGGTGAAGGCGCTTCGTGAGTCCGTAGTCCGTATTCATACAAATACTGCAGTGTAATGGTAAATGCAAGGTTGGCTCCTTACAGGGTTGTTTGAGAATACACGACCCAACGAGGTGATTTGCTGGGCCAATTGGCGGACCTTGGACGTGAGAAAGCACGACAGTCCGTGGTGCGCCACTTTGTACCACAAGGAGACTTACCCCACCATGCCTATGGTCAACGACGACGACATCGACTTCCTCTGCCGAGAAGTGGGCACAGAGGGCTGTTTCGTCAACGAAAGCGTCTCAACACCAGGCCGAGACCCCAACAGTGCTGTGGTGTGCTGTTGCAACAGCAGCTTCTGCAACCACCATCAGCTGAATGTCCACATGCACGGCCAGCGCTGGCTTGGGAAGTTCAATGACGAAGGCCGGACCTGTATGGAGGGTGTGTGAATGGAGCGTATTTCTAATCAACCTGCACTGCAGTGCGATGCTGTAATAGATAATTCAGGTTCCCATTCGCTGAGCTCAGCGCCTTTCGAAGACTGGCGTCCCATGCCACGGAAATACGTCGAAGCGAGTATGGCAAATCCTTACTGCCATGGGAGCTTGTTCGGGCGCCCCGCCACTGCGACGGTTGCCGTCTTGTCACTGCGCCAATGAGACGTCTCAGTGACTTCGCATGGTCGCTCCAATTTAGGGCAGGGTTCATTTCGGCGGAGGCTTGAAACTCGAGGAATTCAACCGACTGAAGAGGGAGACCTGCGACGGCAGTGGTCTGGAAGGCGATGATAAAGACAAGGTGATATCAGACCGCGACTCGATCTGCTGGGGCTGCAACCTCAGCGCCGATCACATTCTCCTCTGCGTCTGCTCGGGCCCCAACTGCATGAATTTCGAGGTAAACTCTAGGTCGGGCGAGCTCTGACATGGCTGATATACGGCGTCTGTTGTACCTTGCAGAAGACCTACAAGGTGGAGGGGGACAGGTACTTCAACGTCAAGAAGGTGTTCGAGCTGCTTAGGCGCCGGTACAAGAACTCGGGCTGCTACGCCGACGTGATCCTACCCGACTTTCGATACCTCGAGAAGTACTGCGCGACGGTCTACACGCCGGGCGCTAACAGGTGTGGCGTATCCAAGCCATAACTGGCTTTGTGTCGGCAGTTAGCCAGTGTTCTTCAGAGACTCGAATTCGCTCGTGAGCGACAAAGACATCGGCGGCTTCTGCCGTCGAAATCACGACGCGGCGGTCGCCAACTACAGCTGCCACTTCGACGAGCAACTGGAGCGCCAGATCTGCTGCTGCTCCATCGGCTTCTGCAACAACCCCCACTACTACCCCGAGATGAACGCCAGGAAGAAGTACTGGGACCGACTCGCCACCACGACAACGACGGCCGCTGCGACAACGACAACGGAGACGACAGCGACAGCGTCCACTAGCGTTGGGACCACCACCGTTTCCCCGATGTGCCCTGGACAGCGAGCTGAAGGTTTGCAAACTGTTGTCGACTCGGCGAAGTAGAGTTTGACACGGCGTCTTGTAGAGGTGCCCCTCTGGTTGATGGTCGCGACCGGCGTCTCCGGTGTCATACTCCTGTCGTCCATTGGTGGGGCAGTGTGCGGCTGCGTCTCCTTCAGCGCCGGCAACAAGAAGGCCAAGAGGATGACCCAACGTGTGGAGGAGACGTCTTTGGTCGAGTAAGCTTAGGGCGTTACACTGCATATCGGTTACCATCTCTGGTTATACCTTTGCTTTTGTGGAAGGAGGTCCGGGCCTCCCTTCAGGTACATCAACACGAAAGCTGACCGAATGTGGGGGAAGGAAGGGGATGGGACGCAGAAGAACGCCCAATGGAAGAAGAAATCGAGGCCGCTCTTCGGTGGTTCGAATCAAGTTGGCGGGTCGCCCACCGTCGATTCTGGAGGATCCGATACGGACAGACCCACACTGATGGTGAGAAGATGCACTAGCGGGCCCAGGGGGGTGGGGCGGGGGGGGCGGCGCCCCCCCCCATTGGGCCCGACCTTAGGGAAAAATTTTCCTTAGAAAAGGTGCATATATGCAAAAATTTTCGCCTGCGGTGCAATTTTAAGTAAAATTCCCTATATTTGGCTTCAAAATCGGCAAAATTTCGCCTGCGGCGCTTATTTTTGACAGATTTTGGTACATTTTCGGCCAAAAAGCGCAAAATTTTCGCCTGCGGCGCTATTTTTGGGCAAAATTTTCGCTTCTGATAGGCCGAAACAGTCATTTTGAAGGCAAATTTTGCAGTAAAACGGTTGAAAAACGCAAAAAATTTGCGCCTGCGGCGCAATGGAAAAATAGTCGAAAAATTTCTGAAGTGGCGCCCCCCCCCCCCCCCATTCGGAAATCCTGGGCCCGCCACTGAGAAGATGGCTCGCCGACCCCAATTGGCGATGTGGGAAGTAATACGAAGTTTGATGTAAGGTGTTTCACTATTACTGGCATTGTATCGTCCTCTCCTGACGACAGCTTTGCCATTGAAAATCACCGTTCGCCCATTTTCCAGGCTAGGGCGGATTATCCGAGTGTGGACACCGACAGCGAAGCGAGCCATCCCCACAACAGGCGAAGCCCTCCAAAGAAGAAGAAGAAGGCGCGCCGTAGGAAGGATGATGAAGTCACCTGGTGAATGGATGATACATAGCTGGCAACTTGGTGCTGCGTAGTAGTGCGCACTCGACATGTCCCGTCCGATCTCTTGTTTGGTGCTGGCTAGATCGTGATCTTTGCTGTTCCAAGTGCCTATCCTTCCGCCTGAGTACTTAGCTAGTTGGTCGTTCTCGCTTCACTTTATCCTATTCTTCATGGCTTTTGCGACGTGACGAGCTTTTTCGCGGCGAAAACTAGGAGCTTGGCTGTGGTGAAAGTGGCCTTACTCCCACACATGTCGATGTACAATAGCACATACCTAAGTGGTGCTCGCGCCTAAACGACATGCACCTATAGCGAACAATACGTCTGTTCTGCAACAGTGATACAATCTCCGTGCATATCGCTTAGCGAAATGTATGGGCGTATGCATTCCCGGTGCCGGGGTACGTATGTAGTAGTGAGTACATGCGTGTGGCTGCTACCGTATTCTCACACCCAACCCACCCTACTGTGTTACTCACGTTGGCCCGCCTAATGCCCCTTTTGTATCCGTCGGAAAAAGTGAGAAAATTCTGGAACTCATCCAACAAACCCTCTTGGCCAGTTGCACCGAAATATCTCAGATAGAAGTGCGAATCTGCACGTTCCTTGTACAAAGCGATTATGGCAAACAAATATGGCAGTGCACTTTGTTATCCGGTCCCGGTTATGCACGTCGTCTTGCTCGAATTACATTTTGTGTACAACAGTGGGCGGCCCCTGTGGCCTTCAGCTGACCCAGTGAGAGTTGCTGACTGCTTGCCAACTTGGAAGTTAGTCATACGCCGATGGCTTCCAGCCAAATAGCGTCCATGGACCCGCCCCCGAATCTCGAGTTTACGGAGGCCCTGAAGGATTCACCCAGATTTAGGTACCGTACGATTGTGATGTGACCGACAGAATTCTTTTTGGATTTCAATGCGATTGGCGCGCATTTCTTTCTAGGCACTCACTTTGGCAGCACGAGCAGTCTCTCTCGGTCCTGGAAGTGAAGCTGAAAGATGTATGTGGATATTTAGCGAATTATCTGGTTGTTTTGAACTGGGCGAGAGTCGATTTTGGCCGCTTATTTTCCTTTGCAGGTGCTCAAGTCTTGCGCAACGATGAAGGAGCTCGCGAACAACTACGTTGCCTCATTTTAGTAAGAGGGCTCCTTTGGACAACTTCACAATTTCTGTATAATCTTAACTGAATACCTATCCATTGCAGCAATTTGGTCAGCTCAATCAAGGATCTGAATACAGCGTGTTTCTCTTACGACCCGGTGCTCAATCAGTCGTTTGAATCGTTGACCGACTCCTACTCTGAAGTGGCCAAGTTCCAAAAGGCGGGAGTTGGTGTCACACCTCTGAATCAGTGGCTTGCAGAGCATACAGTACTCCTTATCATCTCAGGTGCTGATCGAGCAATGCCACTGGACGATTGTCAAGAACCTGAACGACTTCATTCAACGGTCGTAGGGGGAAACGAACTGTCTTTTTTACCATCGGAATACCACCGCTTTGATTTGATTTCCAGGGAGCTTCACAAGATCGCCGAGCTTCGAGTGCACCACAGTCGGCTGTCGCAGAATCTGGACGAGGCTCTGGTGAAGAACTCCCAGGTGCGACGCCATTATTACAGAGCGAATCATCTCTGAAACGCGCTTTTCGACGCGTGATTGTGTGCATGAATCGACGCACAGCGCAGGTGTCCAAGAGCAAGGGTGTGGAAGCGAAGGAGCTGTCGAACGAGCTGACGGCCGTGGGAACCTGCTTCGCGCACACGACACTTGACTACGCCTTCCACCTGACCATGATTCAGGGCCGCAAGCAGTTCGAGATCGTCGAGGCCGTGAGTCCATTTCACGCTGCGTTATGTAAGCGCGCAAACGTATGCATAACAAGGTAGAAGGTTCTGAACGGGCCCAGAATGTGTGGGCTGCCTCAAGTCTCCAAGACTTGGCGATAAGTCGGCTCGTGTTGCGTACATTGAGATTTGGGAGACTGTTCGGGCTGCAGCGTAAAGGTGGCTAATTCAGTGTGGCATGCCTCGCTAGATGATGCGTGCGCGCTTATTGCGAGGTGTGATAGTACCCGCTTCCTTCCCCACTGCCACCCCAATCTCTTCTCTTCAGCTGTTGTCCTTCCTGAAGGCGTGCAAGACGCACTTCGCCCAAGGCAGCGCCTACTTCGCCTCCTGGGAGGAGGAGAAGACGCCATTCCTGGAGCACTCCATCTACGAAGGCAAGAGAAAGGCCAAACTCGTCGAGAGGAAGATGCAGGACAGACACATGCTCGTGCCAAAGGTGCGCACTGATGGTGTCACCCTGGTCGGTTGCCTTTGCAGCTCTTTTGCGTATTTGTGGTGGTGTCAGCGACGATAGGCGCCGTCGCAACTGGAATTGCTCTGTTAGTCTGTTGTCCAATGACTACGCGCCCTCCACCAGTTGCCGCTTGATGATCTGCTCCACTTCGTAGTACAGTAATTTCTATTACAGTAACCCACAACTGTGCCAGGTGGGCGCGGCCGTTGCAGGAGATCTTCCAGCACCCGGGCGGGATGCCGATCGAGGCGAAGGTGATGATGGAGGGCTACCTGTTCAAGCGCGCCTCCAACGCCTTCAAGACCTGGAACAGAAGATGGTTTCTCATTCGCAACTTCCAGCTACTCTACTGCCGCAGGGAGATGGAGCACTCCACGGACAAGCAGGTCGTCTGGGTGACTTCGTAAGTTTAGCTCACATTTTGGAACCCCCAGTCATTTGCTGCAGGCGCATCCCGAGAGAGTGACGGCCGACGGCTACACGGTGATGTGCGAGCTGTGCACCTGCATGGTGCGCGACGCCTCGCCCTCGCTCGACAGGTTCAACTGCTTCGAGCTCGTCACGCCCAACAAGTGCGCGCCCAAACTATGGATACTGTATGCCTTATAGTATAGTACAGAGTGCGCAACTTTGCGCTGAGAAAACTTTGCGATGAGGTGAGGTGGGGGATTTGGAGTATCTCGTGCATGTTCCCTCTCTTCTCTCCCAAAGGACGCACATGCTGCAAGCGGACACGAAGTCTCTGTGCGACGCCTGGAAGGTGGCCCTGCTGCGCTGCATCAAGGACGCCGTCGAGAGGGGAGGAGTGGACGACGACGACGACGACAACGGCGGCGACGACGACTCGGATGACGACGAAGGAGAAAACGACGACCCTGCCAAGGTTTGTGCCTGTGAAGTGATTGGAAGCTGATAGTAATGGGGCTTGTTTGCCACACAAGTTATGGCAAACCGCAAAATGCCGTCTGACTCGTCGTGTATATGCTGTCTGAAGACTGCTGCAGCCGCTATTCACTCAGTCAGTTCCTTGATATTCCCTCTCTACCACCTTATCTTCGTCAGAGCTCCTCCGTACTCTGGCCGGCAAACGGGAGCGCAAATCTCGAATCTTCGGAGGATGCCTCAATCGGAGCCGCGGCGAGTTCCTCAGCCGAGGAGAAAGGGCCGGAGCTCGAGTCCTCGCCCAGTAGAAGCCAACTGCGCGAATCGGAGACGACGTCTGCTGCGAACGGGACCGGGGGCGGCAAGAACAGCTGCGAGGGCTCCCCTCGGCTGGCCACGAAGTACCGTAGACCTGAAGTTGTTACCGTAGCCATTCTTGTGCAACAATCGTAGTAATGTCACGTCGACAGGCAAGCGCGCCAACTGCGTCTGTTGGCGGGCAACCAGACGTGCGCCGATTGCGCCGACCCCAATCCCTCGTGGGCCAGCGTCAGTCTGGGTGTGCTGCTCTGCATCAAGTGCGTCGGCGTCCACAGGTGCGTATGCGCTTTTAGAGAGAGTACCTTCTCTCCTTTGAATCTGAGTGTCGTGTAACGATGGAAGTAGGTTGATCGCCGTGTGATTTGTGCCCTTGGACAGTAGTGTTACGGTTTTACACGCGCGAAGTCTGAGCTGCACTCCCTTTAGCTTCTTCAGCTCGTTAGGTAGTCTCTAGCACGTTTTAGCCGCCAACCAATGCGCAAGAGTATTGGGTAATCAGCAGTGTGAAGAAGGCTTTTGAATAGAAAGTAGCAGATTGCCGCATAGCAACATAACTACGCATTAGCAGCTTGTGGATATTTTGTTGCAGAAGTCTGGGCGTGCAGGTCTCCAAAACGCGCAGCATCACCATGGACACGTGGGAACCGGAGCACATACGACTCATGCGCCAGTTGGGCAACCGAAGGGTCAACGACATCTACCTCAGACACCTGCCGCAGAGACCAGTGCCGCCGCCCGCCAAGCCCAACAGCCTGCCGTGAGTTGCAGGAAACCTTCACACGATAGCTTCGTCCGGTCGACCTGCAGACATCGACTCATAACTTCCGTCGCAACACTCGTGAACACCCATACAATGCAAAAGCGCCCATTACAGCGCCGTGCGCGAAGCGTGGATTCGGGCCAAGTACGTGGAGAAGCGCTTCGTCAAGACATCGATGGCGGCGGCCGAGGGGGACGCTCGCAAGTCGGCCCAACTCCGATCCTCGAACAAGCTGCGCTACAAGCTGCGTCACGCGAGCACGGGTGCGGTTCTATTCTCCAGTGTGCCATACGCCATTTCTGCCCTACTTGGAACAAAGAATTAGCTAACACGCACGGTTGCGCCCCATCAGATTCTCGCGATTTCAGTCTCTTCCGCCGGCCAGAGTCGCTCCACGGCCGATTTCCACCTGGGACCCATCTCCTCACAGTCGCAGAAGAGGAGCGATTGTCTGCTGCGCCCCAACAATCTAGATAAACAGTCTTTGATGATGGTCATGTCCAAGTCAATGGGCTCTCTGGACAAGGCGCACGACAAGAATTGGACAAGTGACGACGAGCCGGACAGTGGCGCGCAGGCCATGCGCCAGCTGGAGCGCGAGTTCTCGGACGCCGTGCCCATTGGGCAGTCGCCCTTTGGAAAGAAGCAGTCGGGTGAGTGAGCGCGCGGCCGAATGGACGTTGGGATTTTGTGGATGTGAATCAGTGCGATCATTCTATAGGAGGCCGAATGCCGTCCGTCGGCTCCGACACGCTTCTGCCATACTGGAACGGTGAGCCCTTGCGCCCGGTTATTCCAAACGCTAAGTAGACCAATTTTACTCCTCCTCCAAAAAAAAAGACAAAAATATATCCCCACCTTTGCAGCTGACGTGCCCGACCCCCAAGAGGACTCTACTGGGGAGCTGCGTGCCCTGGTCAATCGTCAGTTGATGAAAGCGTCTCGGGAGGCGGCCGTCGTCGACGCCTTCGAGGCTCTGGCCTCCGGCGCCGACGTCAACGCCCGCTGCTGCTGCGCCGTCGACGATTCGACTCGGCCGACTACCGTGACTCTTGATGCAGGCGCGCCGCCGACGGAGTTCGTCTCGACCCCACTTCACCAGGCGATGCTCTCGGTATAGGATAGACGACGTACTGTACAATGGCGGCGGGAAACACTCCCGTCGAATGCAAGCGAAGCTTGTTGTAGGATTCCATGAAGACGTCGGAGTTTCTTATGTTGCGCGGGGCGCGTATCAACGCCGTCGACGGCGCCCAGCGGACGCCGCTCCACCTGGCCGCCGAGAGGGGCAACACTGGGTGGGTGCTAGTTGGTGTCTCCCGTTGAGTACTTTTTGGCACTCCTCCCCTCCAAAAGGGAGGAGTGCTATAGTGATGGTGCGGATTCTGTGTAAATTCAAACGCTCATAAGTCGGGCCAGACTCGGCCGATCAGGGCGAATTTTTTTTTATTCGATAGGTCTCTGGATTGCGCAGTGTGCACCGAAGGTCTTGACTTCCGTCTGGGACCCGATTTTTGGCAAGTTGCCAAAAACCCGGTTTTTCGGCCTCCGATGAACTTTGGACGCTTAGAATAGTGTTCTGGTAGAACGTAGCGAGACGAGCTTTGAGCCGAATATGTAAAAGACATTGGGCTATCCGATGGTGGGGGCGCCGCCGGGCTGGGTCCGGTCATGCCCGAGCCGGGTAGCAAAAACCCGGTTTTTCGACCCAAAAATAGGGTTCGCGGCCCCCGCTGTAAGTGTTTTATTTTTAAAGGAGAAGTTCTAGTTTATTGAGAACTGGCACATCTCAGATAGTCAATGCGCGCACCGCATTGTTGAATCCGGGCAGATGTACCCCGGGCTGGGAAATATTGCCCAAAGTTGGGTCCCGGGGTTCCGGGTAAAACTTCGGTCCGGCGTAACTTTTGATGGGGTGCTCATATCGAGATGGGACAAACACCATTCGATAGAGCTCGGCGAGCTCTATAAATGTGTAGTAGGTCACTTCTTTCGGAGAGGCCCAATTTTGTGCGAAAATCGAAAAAATCGATTTTTCAGTCAAAATTCAAAAGTGTCGCGTTTCCTATTTTTGACTGCGTGGATCGATTCCGACGATATTAGCAGGGTTTGTGAGGCTTACAAGTATCTTCATAGGTTTTGAATTTCATGTTTCGGCGGGGGCAACTTTTTGGTGAAATTCACATTTTTCCTACAAATTTTCGGTATTTCGGTGTAAAGTGGGGTCAGTCGAAATATTTTGGTGTCAATTGGACTTTCACGTGATAGAGCATCAAAAGATACGTTGTTTTTGTTATAAGCACTTTTTTCGTCCGACGCGTATTTTGGCGGGAAATTTGAATTCAAAATTTTGGTTGCTCGATTTGTCCAGGGCACCTACCGTGTAAGTACTCGATTCCGGCTTTTCGGGGACGCTGATCACGAATCTGTCATTGGTTTTTCATTTTGAGATCTGTGGGACCATATCTGAAGAAGTTGCTTGCCACCATACATGCCCTCAAGTGGAAAACCTGGTTGTGTCAGTTCAGCTGAAGCTAGGTGTGTTGTATGTCGAATGTGGGGTATTGGAGGGTGACAATTCCGAATTTGCTATTAATTTTGCGATCAGAATGGCCAGTAAGTCTCACTGACATGTCTCGTTGATCAATGGGCAGCATGCTTCAACTCCCAAGGTTCTTCTGGAAGAGGGGAGGAGTGCCCCGAGGGGCTCTGCCCCCGTCTACTAATCTTGTCTTTATTTTTTTATGAGCACCTT
This sequence comes from Linhomoeus sp. GSCO2_2, assembly GCA_030248115.1. Classification (NCBI taxonomy): domain Eukaryota; kingdom Metazoa; phylum Nematoda; class Chromadorea; order Monhysterida; family Linhomoeidae; genus Linhomoeus; species Linhomoeus sp. GSCO2_2. The sequence goes on along the minus strand of JASAMZ010005269.1, from coordinate 47,630 downwards.
TTTCTTCAGGCAAGTGTGCCAGCTGCTGAAGCGCGGCGCCGACCAGACGCACGTGGACGCCGACGGCAAGACGGCCCTGGATCTATCCGTCGAGTGGGCGCGCGCCGACATCGTCACCCTGTGAGACACAGAGTGCTTTGGCGCTAGACGTGTGCGTCAATCGTCCACTGAATAGGCTGCGCCTGAGCAAGCTCCGCCAAGAGATCTCGGAGACGGACCCTTTGCACAATCCCGTGGACGAGTCTCTGGTGGGCATCATCGAGGACTTCCTGCGAAGGGCCAACGCCCGGGCCGAGCGCAAGAAGCCGACCGAATCGGCCTCGGCGGTCGTCGAGGCGGAAGCGCCCGCCCGACCCTCGAGCCGGCACAGTCGGCCGCAGGCGAGCCCGCCGGCGCCCCCCATCGCAGGTGGGGAAACGCCGGCGCCGCCGCGTCCGGAACTGGGATTCACGCCCGGCTACCCTTGAAAGGGCGTCCTACGCGCAGTGATATTGTAATCCATTGAGAGCCAAATGGGTTGTCATTTCGTGATAAGGATCGTCGCTTTATCGCCCGCTCGCGCTCATGTGTATTGTTGCTGTTGTGGTATTGGCCGCCCATAGATTGTACAAGCCATCCTAAGGTTAATTACTTGCGTACACCCAGTTCTCTAACAAGTGGTATTGCACGAGAAGGATCTGCGGATACCCACGCTTTGTTTGTTGACCCATGCATAATCGGCAGTTTTATATGCGCGTCATGCTTACCCTCTCAATCTGCCGCCCGTTGTACGATAGCCTGAATTGGTACGTTCTGTGTGATATTCTGTCGTTGCTGAACTTCACATTGAATCGCAAACTGACTGCTATTGTGTGTAGTACGCTGTGCTCAAAACTCGTCGTTTACTTGGTCTCTGAATCGTCCCAGTTTCTGTACTGTATCTACTATCTATAATCAGGTTTTGACCAATGTACCCTGCGCTCGTTGACTCGCCGCCAGTAGAGTTAATGCAGACTAGACGTAGGTACATATTGATTAGCTCATTATTTACCGCCAGATTAGTCGGGCCCCAACTAACGACGTTAGTCGGCGGAGATTAGTCGGGCCGCAGACTCGATCATTTTATGGACGCTGTGTAAAATCGAGGGGCCCGGTCAGTTGAGTCACCAACTCATCTGGGTTAGTCGGCACTTAGGTTAGCCGAGCGACTGACTCGCCCAACTTAGTCGGCTGCTAGACTAACTTGTTTCCGACTAACGTCGTTAGTCGGCGTGAAAATCCCGACTAACGACGTTAGCGACCCGCTACGGGACGAAGTTATATAATGAGTTAGAACGCTAATACGGCATGCCCAAGCGCAATTAGAGCGTCCACTTCATGTGCCCGCTTGCATTAGTTTATAACGCTGGGAACAAACACCATTTCTGGGGTACGTACAGTATGTACACCATGTCGCTACGGAGGTATGTAGAACGCTCATGTAGAGACAGTGGTCGGCCATCTACCGACGCACAAGCAAAACCACAAGACGATCACCGCTCAAGCCATATACAGTACGCTCATCACCATCGCGTAAGGCCACCGCCGCACTTCACGACTCCCGGCAATCGATCACCACGTGACCTCTGTAGCTGCAGTGGTCGCGGCACTTTTTTCATTCTCCTTCTCCGTTTCGTTTGGCGAAGTGTGCTCCTGTGGAGGAAGGGTGGAGGCTGCGCTCGACACCACGGTATTCACCATCCAAGTGGGGAATTTCAGCGAGTTCGCTTGGCCCGGCGACCGGTTGGGTACTTCCACTTCAGTGGTGGAAGCCTCAGTGGTGACAGAGGCCGTCAACGTCTCAGGCGGCTGAACAAGGGGGAGATGACAACTGACTACACGGCGACTGCTGGTCGACGTCGTAGTAGCACATAGTTGCGATTGGGAGAAGTCAATTCTAGTTCACAGTTCCGCCCCCCAAAAGTCGGCCAAGCCTCCCTCCCCCCACTTTGCATAGAGATTATGTCAACCAACGACACATCGAGGTGTCTTACTTATGAAATTAACACAGAGGCCGAAGTGGTTTCAAAGCGAATCGCCAAACCAACCCGGGAAACGGACAACTCTGTGTCGGCCGTCGTCGTCGCCGACCAGTCGACGGTCGGCTGCCCCTCTCTCTCCGAGTCGGCCGGTGCCTCGTCCTCTGTGTAAGTCGTCGGCTCGGGGGTCGGCCGGCACTGCCTGGCACTTCTCTGGGACCCAACGGTCGGCGGCGCCCGACTTCTCGACCTCGCCGTGGCGACGCGACGACTGCCGGCGGATCTGGCGGCCCGTCGACTGCTGCGCGATCTCGGCCGACTCCTCGACTTGGCCGCCGCCGCCGAAGCCGTTGGACTCCTCCTCGACGATCGCGCCGTGCGACTCCTCGGCGACTTCAAAGAGCGACGACTCCTCTCCACTGGCGGCGCCGGCTCTTCCTCCTCCGCCCTCTGCTGACCCCACAGATTCTCGGCCATGTGCTCCACGTAACTGAAACCACGCCCTACTTGCAAGCAACGCGTCGGTTCTTGACTGAAACTTGACGACAATACACTTTAGAGTCAAGACTCGGGGGGGGGGGGGGTGTTTGAGTGTCAAAGCAAACGTTGTGAAAACAAGACGCCACTTCGCCAAAGATTAGTGACGAGTTGCAGCGACTATCGCAACGTTCTGACCACTGGATACCGTATGTATGCTTACAATAAACAAAACTCCAAGCCAATTGATCGGGCCGAGACAAAGAACTGGTCCCGTAGGCGTAAAAAAGTCAACTTCTGAAATCGTGAGTCTACTCAACGCACACGTCGAGGGCGTCGGCTTCGTCGGCTCTAGCTCTGGCCACCAGCTGCTCATCCATGCGGCGAACCTTGCGTCTGGCGGCCCCGCAGTGGCAGAGAGAGACGACCAGCAGCAGCACACTGGCGAGGCAGAGGGCGAGCAAGCAAGAGCTGGTCACCCACAACCACCAAGGCGCGCCTGGACCTGAAACAATCGTGCAAAGCAATTCGAAAGCCGAGGTACAGAGTACGACACGAAGAAGCGAAAGACAAACAGATAGGATACTGCAGGCAGAAACCTTGCGCAACTTCCGTAGAACAGTCAGTGGTCCAACTCCGGCTTCCGGAAGATTCTGGTTGGCGTAACGTCTCTACGACCGGAACTTGCTTCGGCAGCGCCAACTGGGGCGAATTGACCTCGGATTTAGAAACGGTCCGAAAAGACTCCACTTTGGAAGAAATGAAAGGTGCTGATAACGAGAGGTCCACTCCGAGAACGACGACGACAAACAGAACCTCCGATATCGTCATAATATTGAAATCCTACGTTGTCGTAGGTCAAAAAGTGTACACACAATCACAGGGAAGAAACCTATTTCGCTTTCGAATCCAGACAACAAATGGCAAAGCAACATTTTCTGGCAGCCTCTATTTGCAACAACAATAGCTACAGTATCTCCGCACCACTGCAATTGCTTTTGAGTATCGTTGCAGCCTTGCAGGGGAGTTTCACTCGTACACTCATGGTACTCAAGGTAGTTACGCTCACAGCAGCTTGATCGGATGGATGTTGCCAGATATGACACTAGCGTAACTCCCGAAATAGCAGCTAACCGCACGAATACATACAGCAGTGTCTAACGGACTCCGGAAAACATACAGTACCTCCGTATCGCGCGACACAACCGAATCAAAACTGCACCGAAACGATCGACACTCGCACGATAAACAGCGGGGACCAACGACCGAGGAAACGCACAGCGAAGACCGACCAACTAATGGATTCACCATGGACGAAAGAGCTCATCGCCGCCGTCGTCTTCTTCTGCGCTGCGGCTGCAGAAGGTGGGCGAAGTCGCCGAGGGAGGGGAAGGAGACGCCGCCGCCCGTGTGCCCAGAGAGGCCGATGATGGGCACGGACCAGCCCTTAGTGTTGTCCACGGCCCCCTTGAGCCAGTCGACGTCCAGTCGGTCGCCGATGCCGAAGAAGTTGCCCACGCCGTAGCCAGTGTTCACGCCGATGGGCTCGCCGAAGTTGCGCTATACAATACGGGGTTTTCAGACACTTGCGCGCAACTTAGTGGCTTTCATTTCAGTGGACAGACCTCGTTGATGGGGACCCGAACGGCGGTGCCTCCCCCTCCGCTGACCCAAGGGAGAATGGGGATTCCCCAGTTGGACTTGCCGCCGTAGACGCCATCGTACCAGTTGGCGCCCACCTCGCTGCCCGCTTGGAAGAAGTCGCGCACCCCGAACGTGTCCGAGAATCCACCTGAGAATCGGGCAGTGGAAATAACACGCCTGACGTTAGAGGTACATGTGAGTGCATACCCAAACGGATCAATGAAGGTCAGTGTATCGTACACAAGTACCAGCAGCTCAGTGATCGTATTCTCACCTCCCCAGGAGCCGAAGTCGACCTTGCCGGTCCTGCCGCCGCCCACGGCGCCTTCCTCGTTGATGGGGTAGAAGGGAATGCCGGCCACTCCCCACTGGTCGGTGCCCCAGCCCACGGAGGAGCTGAAGAGACTGGCCGCCTTCTTCAGCGGCGCGTCGTCGTCCACGAACTGCTGGCAGTCGCGGAAGAAGCCGGCGCAGCGGGGCACCGCCGCCGGCGCGATGCTCTCACCGTAGCAGTGCTTCTTGGCCTCCGGCTCGAATCTCTTGCACAGCTCCCTGGGAACAGGAGAGAGGTTGGTAATAGAGGCAGGGTGTTGGTTGCATTGCCACAGTAGGCTCGTTTACCGCAATCGCTCCTTGCTCGGCGCCTGTGTGGTGGGGGCCAGCACTTCCTCGAATGGATTCCTGGGCCCCGGAGTAGCCGTGGCCGCTATTTGGCTGACGTCGCAGTTCTGGCTGTACTGGAGACAGAGGAGGGCGAACCGCATCTGGCGAGGCTGCGGAAGGCATTGGGCGGCGAAGCTTGACCGGAACTCGCGACAGAAGCGCTCGCGATCGGCAGAAGACGGCGTGGTCGCCGCCGACTTGGATGTGGTCGATTCGGCCTAAATGCAGATTCCTAGGTACCGGGGTAGATTGTTCTGTACGATACATAGTACACATGTATGTACTTAGTACCGTAGTACATTGTTCTGTCGAGAAAACGAAATGCATGTACGTAGGGTGGCCAGCAGGTCACACGACGACGCCCACCCTTGTGGCAATGCCGTCGAACGGATTTTGTGGCGTTGCACTTCGAGTGGTTGCAGGCTCAGTGGTGGGAGGTTGCGTTGAAGTCTTCGTCGTGACAGGCTGGTCAGTGGAGGTCGTCTCTTGGCAGTATCTCAGTGAAGGGTTCCTCTTGCAGATGATGTCCAGTGCTAGAAGTTATTCGGATTCCCATACAGCATTGAGTAGGTGGGAGTAGCCGTAGCTAAGTGAGTTCTTGTAAGTTCCCCAAAACAGTGAATCAAACGCCAGGTGGCAGGAACCGATTTCGCAGAATCCACTAGTCGTCAGTCGCGAGGCGGCAATTGCAATAGACGAATAACAGTAAAACAAAAAGCACATAACCAAGCGTTTACTCACGGAAACCTTTTTATAACCATAGTTACAGTATGACCCCATACATGTCAGACCAACCGAATCTGGCTTGGCCCTCTCGTAGGTGGACGAAGCAAAGCGCCAGCAATAGCGCTGCTGCAGAGCGCACCATTCTCTCTCGTCTCGAGCGTTGTTTTCGCAAACGATTTCTAACTCCGCAAACTGATCGCTTGCCTGCCTTGGCAGAACGTCGTCGGCTCGCGCCTCTTCTCTCAGGGGCGATTTACACAAAACACTGTCACGAGAACAGAACGCAGGTACGACGCTGGTTGTCGTCGACGCGTGTACCGCCTACTCCTACTCGGATGAGTGTACTTACATACACGGTGAAAATATGCGCGCGCTACCGCGGTATGAAAACGAACTCGGAAAGGACGGCGATGCGCGATCAACCTTAGACGGAGGCCGACCCTACACGTCTTACACAGCGCCTGACCGCTGGCGCACCGAGTTTTCTCGGTGCGAGGGAATAAACAGATGTGACGAATGTGATACAGGTTTCCGGTCTGTGGGGTGTGTGAACGACGTCTGCTTTGTCTTAGTCGAGCAATGCTGAAATGCCGCAAGAGTCAGGTGATGTGTGGCGGACGCGAGTAGCGGAAGCGACGCCGCAATGAAACAGCATGCTTTCGTGTAGCGCAATTCCAAATCGCCGAAAGAGTAAGGAAGCGCTGAAAGACATCGGCGAACTCGACAACAGGAAGATCGATCGTAGAAGCGTATTAGTTACGGTAGGTCGCCGGCTCTAATTTGCGCGCGAACATACTCCAGATGTACGTACAATTACAAACTGCTAATCACAACATGACCACTCTGTAGGTGCACAGCTACTCAATATTGGGGTGTTTGTATCCGTTGGGCAGCTGAAACTTGTACTGTAGATTGTCGAGTCGGACGCACTTCTTCGAGTCGTCGTGCAGAGTGCCCAGAAGCGCCATGTCGTCCTGGCTCAACTGGAAGTCGAACACCTGCAACGAGGAAACAGTGAGCACGACTGGGCGCTGCGCCAAAATTCGGAAGTGCAAATTCCAAAAGTGGATTTTGCTCCACTAAAAGCACCAGAACAATACAAAGTTGGGGAATTTTGACAACGAGTTAAAAAAAGTTGCGTCTTACGTAGATTACTAAAACATCCTGCCTACCCTGGAGTTCTCCAGAATCCTTTGGAGTCGCGAACTCTTTGGAATGGCCGGAACACCGGACTGGACCGACCACCGAATGCAGACCTGAGCCGGGCTTCTGCCGTACCTCGAGGCGACCTCCACAATTGGGGCTTCGCTCAGAATGGCGCCCTTGCCCAGGGGACAGTAACCCTGAACACCAGATGCGGTCCAGTTCCATTGAGATGAACAACATTGTTATAGGAGCTAGTTTATTGTGCAAGAGCTAAGAAAGTGCGCCTTAAAATACGGCGCGAAAATTGCCAGACGCGTCTCAGTAATCGTCGCCAATGTCCCCAACGCAGCCTGTGTTGGCGTCAATCGCCTTTCCATTAAGTCCACGCGCTACTTCGCTATTCACACCAAAAAAAGCTCACCATGAACAGCACTCCTTCCTCTGCGCAGAAGCGCCGCAGTCCTATTGGATTCTGACAGGGGTTGAACTCCACCTGGTTGACGTGAGGTCTGACCGAGGCGTACTCCAACAGTTCCTCCAGGTCCGACTCTCCGTAGTTGCTGACGGCGATGGACCGACAGTAACCTATATGGTGGGTTACGGTACTATGTACTTGACATACAAATGATTGGATGCAGTGTTACTCCACCATGTAGGCACGATTTCCAAAATGCGGTCGACGCATAGAACAGGCTGCGACTCGTTCATGTAGTGCATTTTCCGAAGATCGAACGAGGATTCTACAACTCTTATTCGCGCCCAGCAAATCTCCGCGTGCCCAGCAGAGGCGCTACAACTACTACTGATTTCAATAAAAGGATCAAAGCCAACCGTCGTCGTAGAGTCTTTCCATGGCCCTCCAAGTGTCTTCCCTGACCGCTCTGGGCGACTTCTCGAACCAGTTGGGAACGTCGGGGAAGTGTATCATGTAGCAGTCTGAGAAAATATTGCTGCGCTTCGCTGGATCAAGAAACGCCGAACTCAAATCTCCTACCCAAATAGTCGGTGCCCAAGTCGTAGCAGGACCTCCGGAAAGCTTCCAGCGTTGAGGAGTGACCGAAATCCGTGGGCCACAGTCTGGTGATTAGAAAGAGATTGCGCCTGTCCACGCCGGAGTCCTGAATCGAGATATGCAATCAGTGGGCACTACAACTATACAACTACGGCGCGCAGGCGGAACATCACACCGTTTTACCAAACAAGGGAAACGTGCAGGAGACCCTGCAGTGAAGCACTCCGACCAGAATGGGAGAAAGCAGACCGCCACTCACTTATCATGAGAAATAAGGCCGAATTCCGCCCAACGATTCTCCACAAATTCGAAGTTTCAGAATACGCATATTCCCTCCACCTACAAGGACCGGCGCGCAGCAGAACTCCACTGAAATCCTGTAGACCAGGCCGAATTGAGCCCAAAAAGCGCCTTTTCGCTTCGATTCAACCAGTAGTCGGCAGCTAAGATTCGGGGCTGCGCGAATCGCAGACTCGCCTTGCCATTTGAATTGACAATTCATGCGCAAATGCTTACTCTACCACGCCGTCTTTCCGCACTGCATTTCCTTCAATTCAGAAGTTTGAATGCGCGCGCAAATTGAAGTTACAACATAGTTTGAGGAGAGTGCGGTAGAAGTTGCATTCAAATTTGAATTTCGGCATTAGGAAAGTGGGTGTTTGAAGGCAAAATCGACACAATATGGAGAAACCAATAACGAATTCGCGTTCCTCGCCGCGAAATACCCTAGAATCGACACTTCAACCGTACAATCACTACACTTTCAGTTTCGTTGACGTAGTGCATCGGTAGGTCGATTTTCGGCCAAAACTCGCGAATCTTGATCCGAAACGGCAAAATAACGCCAGATTCGGCATCAGCGACCTCGAAAGCACCGCAGTCGACTCCAACATTGATTTTGTCCTCGGGGGTGGAAATTCGAATTTTGGACGCGGCCGGGGTACGGTAGCCGAAAAAATATTTTTGAAAATTGATTCCGGATCAGTTTTCAACGGGGAATCGCGTGGTGCAGTCCATTTGGCCACAAATCATCGCAATGGGGCGCTAAAACGGCCGAAAATCAAAAATCGGCATTTTTGACCCCCGACGGAGCCTTTTTGGTACCGCAGAACTCAAGATTTCCTCGGCGGATTTCAGAGATTTTGGTCTTAAACGAAAGAGAACATGATAATCTTGCCGATTGGAGATATCTGGCCCGATCCAACAACTCCCTGATTTACTAGGATTTTTTAAAGGCAAATTTTTGTCAAAAAACCACTTTCGGCTACCGTAACCCGAGAACGCGTCGCCCGATTGGCTCGGGATTTTTTTTCCGCAGAAGCTCTCGTAGAGGGCTATAACATATCCAAAGGGCGTCAAAATCGACCGACTATTCCAGAAATTCCAGCTGGGTGAACACCCTCCCAGTAAGTAAATTTTTGAATTTTTGAATTTTTCTCGAAATTTTCCCACCACGCGAAAAAAATGAAGGTCCGTCCACACCTACTATCCCTCGAGAGCTATCGATTAAAAAAAACCCCGTCCAAATCGGATGAACCACGCGCGAGAAATCTTGGGGCAAAAATTTTGATCGGGAGCAGCTCCACTATAGCACTCCGCCCCTTTTGGGGTCGGAGTGCTAAAAATCACTTAAGATCACCCTCGCGATGCGTTTTACAGCGTAAATAGCGCAGCAGGCACTGACTTTCCCTAATTTCCAAAAATAAGGTCTGCAGACAAATTTTTTTAGCTTCTCGCGCGCTACTTAACAAGCTCCGCTATCAAAAAGTTGAGTTTGTATTCTGACTGACATTGCAAAGAGTTGCGTTCTTTCTGCAGAGCGTGCGAGAGTTCATCGCCCGTACTGCTCCGCTTCACGAGCTCCTCCCGATTGCGGCTCTACGACGTAAGACAAGCGAGTTAGAGCCGTTTTGTGCTTTTGTACTTTTGAGTTACTGTAACTCACGTAATTCAAACTTTTGAGTTTCGACCAAAGGGAGAACAAATGATCAGTGAGTCGAGAGCTATACAATAAGCCCGAGATCGTCTCTCTACGACGCAAGTTTGAGCGCGTTGAGCGAGTTTAGTGCAAAAATCTCGAGAATGGCGTTTTCCGCGGTACGTGTTTGCGTAATTGGAAAAACTAAAACCATTTTGCGTTTTGACTTTCGGATTACTGTAGCGCGCGCAATTCAAATGTTTGAAATTCGAAACTGAGCTCGCAAAGCTCAGTGAGTCGAGACCTATCCGTAGAGCCCGATCGTATCTCTACGACTTTCCAACGCCGAGATCTGAGAGCGTAACGCACGTACGCCGAACACGTATGGCGTCGCCCGCCTGAGGGCGGGCGAAAAAATCTTTTTAGGTGGCCACAATAAGGGTGATGTGGGGATGTGTGCCACCCACCCCGCTACTTCGGGAAGCGCATATAAACACGGTATACAACACGACGAATTCAAAATCAAGCGACCTTGATGGCCACAGCGAGTTTGTGCTCGACGCCGTATCGTCTGGCCGTGTCGACCAAGCGGTAACCGCAGTTGCGCAGAGCGTAGGCCACCGCCTCGTGACTGTAGCCGCCCGAGTGGGTAGTCCCTGTATTGGGAGCAACGGTTCTCGCTAGACGTTTACTATTTCGTCCGTTCCACACAACAAAGGTTTGCCTTTTCCTACCGTAACCAGCGCGGTAGCGATCACTCTACGACGCCTCCCTCACCCAGTCCCAGGAGGGGCATCTCGACGCCGTTCGCCAGTCGCGTGGTTGGCACGTTGCCAGGAAGGGAGCTGTCCCCAGGCAGGCACTTCGAGTAGAAGGAGGATGCGCTCCCGTAGCGTCCCCTCTTCTTGCGGATGGGCGGAGAAGGAGAGGAGTCCTCGTGAAGACTGACGCGGCTTAGGTCCTCTGACAGGGGCGTGTACCACTGGCTGCCCATGGGCCGCAGACGACTCAAGAGGCTGGTTGTTGGAGAGGTGGAGGAAGAAGAGGCTTCGTCGGTCCCCGTTTTGGCTTCGACGTCTACTAAAGTGAGGCAGAAGCTGAAGGTTGGCAGCAAGGGCAAAAGCCGCCTCAAGCGACGCCAGCCTACACAAGAACAACAGCCACAACGTGTAGCACTCACCCCCGTAGTTCCAGTAGTCCGTGGGAGTGGGGGGCGGCGACTGGGGTTGTCGACGATCGCCTTCTCCCTCTGCTTCGCTCCCGACGGCTTCCTCCATCTCCCCCTCCTCCTCGCCCGCCACTTCCATCGTCACGTCGGGCGACGGCGACGACCCACTCTCGAAGTCTCCGCTGGACGACGCCAAAACCTGGCGGCATAAATGGAAGTTCGGTTGTCTGCCGCTTTCTCCTCCGGGACTGGGGGTGGGGAGACTCGCCCAGAGCAGTCCCCGGACCATGTATGGCTCGGCCGACTCCAGGTCCACCGAAAGCGAGCTCAGAATGTCCACGCCCTCGCCCATTGCTGATATGGAAATAGCGAATGGAAGAACTGCGTTGGAAAAGATGTTGAAGCATCGACAAGTTTCTAACGACGATAAGATAAGGAAAAGAGTAGTCGACTACTCAGCGAGATCACTACGTCAGCACGATAAAGTGGACAACTTACACGGCTGGAGGCAGATAGTCAATCTAGACCGAGACACAACTGGCCCTACAGACTGGACAACAGCGACCGTCCTCCCTCCAACACACACCAGTGCACGCGGAAGGCACGTGAATGAAGATAAGGAAAGACGCAACACGCGCCGACTTGGCGCCAATCTGTTAACCAATCGCCCATCAGTCTTATCTTATGTAATCAACTTGGATGGAATTACATGTTTCTCACGTTGACATTACGCAGGTTCTTCCTACCATGCAGGGTTTTTTTTGCGCATAATCAGGTGCATATGCACCTAGAAATATGGCCGTGCACCTAAAAATTTCGACTAGGTGCACCGCCGTGCACCTAAAATTCAAGACCGGATTGCAACATAATACACCCTTGTGCAACAAAAATTCGCCTGCGGCGCTATTTTGACCATCTTTTCCTGATTTTGAGCTAAAAAATCAACCAGGCAAGTCGTCCGGGGGACGCAGTATACTCCACAAATTTGAACTCCTACGCATAGTGACTCCTATGCTGTTTTGGCCTCATGATACACTGGAGCGTAAAACTAATGCCGAATTCGGAATTGGCGCCCCCAAAAACCCCGGAATCGACACACAACAACCCTAACTTCCTATGGACTCCTGGAGCCGAAATTCTACACTTGGAGTACGGTATCATGCCAATTCGTCACAGGTATGGTCAAACATCATCTAAGCACTGAACGGATGCGAAATTCGTAATCAGCACCCCCGAAAACCCCGAAATCGAGTATAATATCGCAAAAGTCGACCCAACACCCAAAATTCAAATGGACGCGGCAGGGATACTGTAGCGCAGAACATTTTTCCAAAACACTTTTCTAGACCAGATTTAGACGTAGAATCGTTTGAAACTACTTTTGGAACGATTCGGCGACGGATTCGAGCGCTCTAGTGCCGAAACGCACAAATCGCAAATTTCGACCCCGGAGTCGAAAAAGTCGCAGTGTAAGAAAGTTTTTTGTGTTTTGGCCGATTTTCTCCGTTCATGGCTCATTCGATAGAGGACATCTGGGAAGGAGCAACAAGGGTGGTCTCGCCGCTCTAGCTGCTACCTAGCTCGCACAGCAGGCCGTCAAAGTTGACCCAGGGCCAAAATTCGCGAATTTTTCAAATTTGGCGCCAAAATGGGTCCCGCAGCGATCCAATTCTTTTTTTGCACCCTCGGCCCTATCGAGTACTACAACATATCAAAAGATAGTATATACCACTAGAGTCTTTAGCCCGTAGGAGAATCTCTATGGTCAATAGCCCATGGGTAATCTGCAGAGCATGAAGGAGATAATGCCATCATCGAATTCAGCCCACCGCAGGACGTTACAGTTACATCCCAAATCATTTGATACTGTGCCCCTGCCATGCCTACATTTAGGATTGCACCAGCTCCCATGCCTGTAAATACACAATAGAAACTTGAGTTTAGTCTGTCGTCACTTGGGTTTAGCCTGCAGGGAATTTCAGATAGGCCTCAAGCCATTCGACCCTGTGCCCCTGTCAGGGCCTGCATTTAGGATCGCATCAGTCACATACCTGCAAATACACAATAGACGCTTGGGTTAAACCGTTAGACAATTGGGTTTAGCCCGTAGGACATTTCAGATAGATCTCAAGCCATTCGACCCTGTGCCTCTGCCAGTGCCTTCATTTAGGCTCGCACCGGCTCCCGTGCCTGTAAATGCACAATAGACACTTGGGTTTAGCCCGTAGGCATTTGGGTTTAGCCCGTAGGAGATTTCAGATGGATCTAAAGACATTTGGCATAGATCCAAAGCAGTTTGATGCTGTGCCCCTGCCAGTGCATGCAGTGCCTGCGAATACACTTTGGAGTCTCACAACGACAACTCTGTCATGAATGGTGACACTGTAAAGTGCTTGTGGCGCGAAATCAAACGTCAATCGCAGTGTGCGGAGCCTTCTGTGCTCAGAATGTGCTGGCGCAGCTGATATTTGCGAAACATTGTGGAATTTAGTCATCGGCCAAAGTCCACAATAGGAGGTGCAAAACTACATGTCACGACGGTCAGTTTAAGCCATAGATCATCGCGATCCGTCAACTGTAGCTAGAGTTATCGTGGTAACAGACAGACAGACAAACAGACTCTACGCCGCTTAGTATATAGGACTAGAGCCTTTAGCCCGTAGGAGAATCTCTATGGTCAAAAGCCCATGGGTAGTCTGCAGAGCATGAAGGAGAAAACTCAATCATCGAATTCAGCGTACCGAAGAACATTGCAGTTAGATCTCAAGTCATTTGACACTGCGCCCCTGTCAGGGCCTCTGTTTAGGATCGCACCAGCTCCTGTGCATGTAAATACACAATAGACACTTGGGTTTAGACCGTAGACATTTGGGTTTAGCCCGTAGGAGATTTCAGATAAATCTAAAATCATTTGACATGGATCCAGAATAGTTTGATGCTGTGCCCCTGCCAGTGCAAGCAGTGCCTGCGAATACACGTTGGAGTCTCACAACGACAACTCTTTAGTGAATGGTGGGATTTCAGAGAGATCTCAAGTCATTTGACCCTGTGCCCCTGCCAGTGCCTACATTTAGGATCGCACCAGCTCTGATGCCTGTAAATACACAGTAGACACTTGCGTTTAGACCGTAGACATTTGGGTTTAGCCCGTAGGAGATTTCAGATAAATCTAAAATCATTTGACATGGATCCAGAATAGTTTGATGCTGTGCCCCTGCCAGTGCAAGCAGTGCCTGCGAATACACGTTGGAGTCTCACAACGACAACTCTTTAGTGAATGGTGGGATTTCAGAGAGATCTCAAGTCATTTGACCCTGTGCCCCTGCCAGTGCCTACATTTAGGATCGCACCAGCTCTGATGCCTGTAAATACACAGTAGACACTTGCGTTTAGACCGTAGACATTTGGGTTTAGCCCGTAGGAGATTTCAGATAGATCTAAAATCATTTGACATAGATCCAGAATAGTTTGATGCTGTGCCCCTGCCAGTGCAAGCAGTGCCTGCGAATACACGTTGGAGTCTCACAACGACAACTCTTTAGTGAATGGTGACACTGTAAAGCGCCTTTGGCGCGAAATGAAACGTCAGTCACAGCGTATGGTGCCATCTGTGCTCAGAATGTACTGTGCAGTCGATATTTTCATGATTTTCATGGAATTTAGACATCGGCCAAAGTCCACAATAGGACGTTTTCTATTAGAGGCCAAGGTGGTTCTTTTGATGTATAGATCATCGCGATCCGTCAACGCTGTCGAGAGTTCTCTATATAGGACTAGAGCCTTTAGCCCGTAGGAGAATCTCTATGGTCAATAGCCCATGGATAATCTACAGAGCATGAAGGAGATAATGCAATTATTGAATTCAGTGCACTGCAGGACATAACAGTTAGATGTCAAGTCATTTGACACTTTGCCCCTGCCAGTGCCTGCATTTAGGATCGCGCCAGCTCCCATGCCTGTAAATGCACAATAGCTACTTGGGTAAGGGTTTAGCCCATAGGACATTTCAGATAGGTCTCAAGCCATTCGACCCTGTGCCCCTGCCAGTGCCCATGTTTAGGATTGCACCAGCCCCCATGCCTGTCAATACACAATTGATAGCCTGTAGACATTTGGGTTTAGCCAATAGGACGTTTCACATAGATCTCAAGCCATTCGACACTGTGCCCCTGCCAGTGCCTACATTTAGACTCGCGCCAGTTCCCGTGCCTGTAAATACACAATAGACACTGGGGGTTAGCCCGTAGAAATTGGGTTTAGCCCGTAAGACATTTCAGATAGATCTAAAGACATTTGATATCGATCCAAAGCAGTTTGATGTTGCGCCCCTGCCAGTGCATACAGTGCCTGCGAATACACTTTAGATTCTCACCACAACAACCACACGACATGGTGACACTGTAAAGAGAGTTTGGTGCAAAATCAAACGTCAACCACAGCGTGTGGTGCCTTCTGTGCTCAGAATGTACTAATGCAGTTGATATTTGCGAAATATCGTGGAATTTAGTCATCGGCCAAAGTTCTCAGATAGGAGGTGCAAAACTACAGTGTATAGCAGTCAGTTTAAGCTATAGATCATCGCGATCCGTCAACTGTAGCGAGCGCTAGAGCGTTGACAGATCCACAAACAAACAAACAAACAGACGGACAGACTCTTGCCGCTTAGTAATAAGGACTAGTGCCTTTAGCCCGTAGGAGAATCTCTATAGTCCTAAGAGGACTGTCGTTACGCAATTGTCATGAGGCTACCTGATGGTGCACGCCACTGGGCAGAACATGCAGCAATCTATGCCATGCCACAGCGAGCATTTGGGTTTAGCCTATAGATGACTTCAGGTTGCGCCTGTGCCACTGCCTACAATTACACCTGGTCACGGGCCTGTGAATACACATCAAAGGCATTTGAGTTTAGCCTGTAGATGTTTAGCTTCAGCCCAAAGTCGATTTTAGATTGTGCCCCTGCCACTGCCTACGATTAGCCTTGCACCACTCACCATGCCTGTAAATACACCTCTTAGTCTCAAGACGACAACTCTGTAGTGAATGGTGACGCAATACACCAAAAGTGGCATGAAAGAAACCGTCAACCACTCCTTAGGGCTCAAAATGTACTGTGCAGCCGATATTTTTATGATTTTTGTGGAATTTAGTAAATTGCGAAAGTTTTAGAATAGGAGGGGATTCCTTCCAGTCCACGACGGTCAGTTTAAGCTATAGATCTCCAGGATCCATCGCCCGTGTCGCGAGAAAATGGCCGGACAAACAAACAAACAAACACACAAACAGACTCAATGCCCCTTAGTATATAGGACTAGTGCCTTTAGCCCATAGGTGATACTGTATATCTATAGCTGAACATCTATGGAAACAGAGCCATTTGTATCGACCCATGGAAATCAGCCACTGCTCTCAAGTCACAACATGTATTGGCCTATATGGCTCACGGCCAATGCTCACAACAGCCCATAGGAGAATCTGATAAATCTAAAGTCTCTTGACACTGCACCCTTGCCAGTGCCTGCATTTATCATCGAACCTTTTCCTGTGCCTCTGAATACACTGAAGCTAACACATGGATGCTTGTGTTTAGCCCATAAGAGGTTTCAGATAGATCAAAAGTCTCTTGACACTGCGCCCTTGCCAGTGCCTGCATTTACCATTGAACCTGTTCCCGTGCCTCTGAATACCACCGGAGTCTCACAGCGACAGCTCTGGCGTGAATGGTGACACGACAGTGCGAAATTTCCACGAAATTGACCAGTAGGCACTCTTTAGTGCTCAGAATGTACTGTGCAGTTGATATTTTCGCGAATTTTGTGGAATTTAGTAATTTGCAAAAGTTTTAAAATAGGAGGGGATTCCTTCCAGCCCACGACGGTCAGTTTAAGCCATAGATCTCCAGGATCCGTCAACTGTGTCAAGAGAAAATGGCCGGACAAACAAACAGACACACACACAGACAGACTCTTTGCCGCTTAGTATATAGGACTAGTGTCTTTAGCCCATAGGTGATACTGTATATCTATAGCTGAACACCTATGCACACAGAGCATTTGCATCGACCCATGGAAATCAGCCGCTGATCACAACATGTATTGGCCTATGGTTCACAGCCAATGCTCACAACAGCCCATAGAAGATTCAGATAGATCTAAAGTCATTTGACACTGTGCCTCTGTCAGTGCCTGCTTTTAGGGTTACACCAACTCCAATGCCTCAGAATGCACTGAACTTTGCGTATATGTGTTTGTGTTTAGCCCATAAGAGGTTTCAGATAGATCTAATGTCTTATGACACTGTGCCCCTGCCAGTGCCTGCGTTTACCATTGCGCCCGCTCCCGTGCCTTTGATTACACTGAACTTTGCATATAGGTGTTTGTGTTTAGCCCATAAGAGGTTTCAGATAGATTAAAAGTCTCTTGACACTGCGCCCTTGCCAGTGCCTGCATTTACCATCGAACCTGTTCCCGTGCCTCTGAATACACATCAGAGTCTCACAACGACAACTTTGTAGTGAATGGTGACACGACAGTGCAAAATTACCGCGAAAAAGACCAGTAGGCACTCTTTAGTGCTTAGAATGTATTGTGCAGTCGATATTTTCGTGAATTTAGTGGAATTTAGTAATTTGCGAAAGTTTTAAAATAGGAGGGGACAAATCGCAGTCAACGACGGTTCTTTTAATCTATAGATCTCCAGGATCCATCGCGTGTGTCGCGAGAAAATGGCCGGACAGACAAACAGACAGACTCTACGCCGCTTAGTATATAGGATTATATGCAGCTTTCTCGAGTTCTACCTTGCTCAACCCATTTTCCAGTACTTTGAAAATTTAAATTTTTGAATTTCCCGCCAACGGGGTCCCGCAGCGTGACCCCGTTTGGTGTCCACCCTGCCCACTTACTAGGCCTACCCAACGCAAAAGACCGTTTGGAAATCGGCCGCTTCACGCGCGAACGCCGTTGACTGTAATTTTCTGCGTTTCGCGCACAATCGCTATATACTCCACACTTTTTGTGGAGTATAAAAATTTTCGCCTGCGGCGCTCAATTTAGCACTCTTTTGGACATGTTGGTCTCAACAAGTGATACGTGACACTCCTTGAGTGTCAGATAGGCACTCCGCGTGATTGTTTTAGCAGACGGGGGCACAGAAACGCGTCGGAGCAGGCTGTACTGACGACGATGAGCGCAGGCTGTACTGACCCCTCTGACTGTCTATAGCCACTCACAATGTAGAATGCCAGCGGCGCCCCAATTGTACAGGCGCGCCTTATCTACGCTACACAGCGGGGGCTCCCCCGCTGGGGTGGACGGCGTCGGTGGCTCTAGGGCTACAGTACGATGCTCCTATAACTCGGTTTAATTGCGCGCGTAGACGCCTTTCTCAGCGCGTCTTATATGGACGGCGTACTGTAGGCGCAGCGTATTTTCGGAATATCGCGAAATTTTACAGAGCGTGAGTATTCGGCCAAAATCAGGCTAAATGCACCGCAAATCGCCAAACAAACGACGAATTCACGTTCTGCTGCGTCAGAAAGCCCAGACACAACCGTTGCATACGTACTGCGACCTGCTCTCTTTCCTCTCGTCTTGATGACGTATGTGGAACGATTACAGTATTACGGAATAAATCACGCGGTTTCGGTCTGCGGGCCTGACTACATCCTTCTTCTTTCACTCGGCACAGTTCCACCTCCAGAGACCAAACTCCAAGAGGCGTTCCGTCGCTCGCGATAATCGGCCTAAATGCACCGCAAATCGCCAAACAAACGACGGCTTCGCGTTCTGCGGCGTCAGAAAGCCCAGACACAACTGTCAACGCAATTTTGAAAATTCGACCCCGGGCCCAATTTCTGGCCGGTCGGGTGCCGAAAGCAGGGTAAAGGCGTCAAAAATCGCAAAACAAACACCGGATTCGTGTTCAGCGTCGTCGGAAACCCCCGAAACAAGTGAAACCTCAATTTCGAAAATTTGACCACGGGATTCAAAAATTCGGCGCGGCCGGGATACGGTACCTCAAAATGGTCAAGACAATTCGTCTAGACCAACTTTTGACGCTGAACACGTTGCAATGGTCAATTTGCCGCTAAAAGCACGCTTTCCGGCCCAAAAATCCATTCAAAGTCGAAAATCCGAATTTTCCGCTCGGGACCCGGCACTTTTGCCACCTCGTATCTCCCGAACGACAAAAGCGATCTCGGCGGTTGTGGTCTCGATTGAAAGGTAATATAAGTGCGCAGGGCGGATCGAAGAGTTTGCGAGAATGCACCGTCGCAAACCCGAATTACGATTTTTTAAATGTCGGAAAAAAATTTAAAATTTCGAATTTTCTACCGTACTCCCGCGTCGGACCACCTAGGGAGCCCGTTCCTGTCCCGCTTCGTAGGGGACCCCAAGGTCTACAACATGTCCAAAAATCATTAAACTCGAGCCACTTTTGCGAAAGTTATGGCGTCCTGTTTTTTTTTTACTTAGTAAAAATTTGAATTTGTGAATTTTCGCAAAATTCTTCTACCACCGAAATTTTTTCACCACCCGAGCACGCTGCGCGTCGTCATAAGCTATCTTTTAAAAAAAAAATCGGCTCCCTAGGTGCTTCGTAGCGAGCGCTAGGCCTGTTGGTGTTAACTGTGGGCTTTACCGCTCCTATAGCACTCCTTCGCTTTTCAAGCGGCGGAGTGCCAAAAATGCAAAATGTTCGCCTGCGGCGCTCTTTGTCGACAGAAAATATGCCTTCTAGGTACATAATTTGTACTAAATTGCACCTTTTGCTACCCAAAATTGGCAATTTTTTGCACGATTTTTTAGCTCTACGCCTAATTTTTTCGTGGTGCACCTAAAAATTCAGTTAGGTGCACGCTATGCACCTAGGTTTTTGGCGAAGAACAAGCTGTTTTAAAAAAGTTGAGTTGTTTTATTAATACAGAGTGGTTTGTGAGTGTTTTAAAGTGGAAGAGTAAAAGAGTGAATACTTTTGTAAAGTATTTCAAAGCCTTTCCGATATGACGCGCGCCCGCCCGGAGTCCACTATTCAAGCGCTACTTCTGACACGCTCCTTTCTGAGGGGTTCTTGCAAGGCAACATTGGGATCGCCCGGGATTAATTTTTTGAGCAAGGCACACACATTTCTGAGCGGTTGTTGCAAAGCAACATTGGGATCGCCCGGGATTAATTTTTTAGCAGACAAAGTTGTTCGTACGACAAGAGTTAAAAAAACAAAAGTATTTCTTTCAACAGCTGCCTCAACGTAAGCTTTCAAACGGTCGAACGAATGCCGCTCTACAACGTACGACGAGCGAGTTAGGGCCGATTTGCTGTTTGAACCTTTGAGTTACTGTAGCTCGCAAATTCAAACTTTCCAATCTCGACTTCTCTTAAAGGAATGATCAGTGTGCCGAAACCTATTCAACGTGCTCAAGATCGTCTCTCTACGACGGAAGACGAGCGAGCTAGAGAAGTTTTGCGTTTTGAATCATTGGGTTACTGTAGCTCGCGATATTCAAACTTTTGTGTTTCGACAAATCGAAGAACAAATAATCAGTGAGTCGAGAGCTATCCAACAAACTCAAGATCGTCTCTCTACGACGCACGCTGAGCGAGGTAGAGCGATTTCTGTGTTAAAAACGCGAGAATGTCGCTTTTCGTGTTGCGTGTTTGCGTAATTTAGAAAATGTTTTATGCCAAACGAAAGACCGCGTCGAGACCTTTTAGTAGACCTATCGCACGCCGCTCTACGACGTAAGACGAGCGAGTTAGAGCCGCTTTGCTGTTTCAACCTTTGAGTTACTGTAGCTCGCGAAATTCAAACTTTTGAATCTCGACTTCTCTTAACGGAATGATCAGTGTGCCGAAACCTATTCAACGACCTCAAGATCGTCTCTCTACGACGGAAGACGAGCGAGTTAGAGAAGTTTTTTGTTTTGAACCTTTGGGTTACTGTAGCGCGCGGAATTCAAACTTTTGGGTTTCGACCAATAGAAGAACAAATGATCAGTGAGTCGAGAGCTATCCAACCAACTTAAGACCGTCTCCCTACGACGCACGCGGAGTGAGTTAGAGCGATTTCTGTGTCAAAACCGCGAGATTATCGCTTTTCGTGTTGCGTGTTTGCGTAATTAAGAAACTTTTTTGGCACTCCGCCCCGACGAAGTCGGCGGAGAGCAGTAGGCAACCGGAGGGAACAAGGTTTCTACGTGCTCGCTTAACTTTCGCTAGGAGTAACCGATTTTGAAACGGTTTTTTGCGTTCGATAGCCCTGGTGGATGCGCAGGGTGGAAAGGAACCTAGAAAATTCCGGTAATGGAAAAAGTTTTTGAAGATTCAAAAATTCAAATTTTTACTAAGTAAAAAAAATTGTTTGTGCTCCCATTTTCGCAAAACTTGATCAAAACGCACCATTTTTGGATATGTTGTAGCTGTTGGGGAGGCGGGCCAGGGATTTCATTATTGGGAATTTTGGACGCGGCACAGACGGGTTACGGTAGATTCAAATTTTGAGAAACCGGTTCCGGCCGTTCAAAAAATATCTCGCGATTTACTGGGCCGATCGGGCTGAGATAAAATTTCCGGCCGGCGCCTAGATGTGCTCTTTCATTTAAGACCGAAACCGGCAAAATCCATCCAGCCGATCGTGAGCTAGGCGGGGGCAATGGGTTTCCGTTCGGGACCAAATTTGGGGATTTTTGCATTTGACCGGTTTTTTCGCCGAAACGCGTGGTTCTACCGGGAAACGGACACCGTCAATCGATTCTACGCTAAAATCTGGCCCGGAAACATAATTTTCGGTTTTTCGAGCTACCGTAACCCGGCCGCGTCGAATTTTTGAATCCCGGGCCGAAATTTTCAAAATCGAGTTGACAGTTGGTTTGGGGTTTTCGGGGTCGGGGAGTTCGAATTTCGCGTTAGTTTTGCGATTACTGTTCACTTTCGACCCTTTTCGGATGGTTTAGGGTGGGTTTGTGGCAAAAATTTGAAATCCCGGGGTAGTATTGAGGTGTAGCGCGGTGTAACGGGACCGTCGAAACAAGTTCGGACCAATAGGTTTAGGGCCTTTTGACACCGGTTGTGTGCTTGCGAGCGCTCTTGGAGATGGCGAGCGCCATAATTGTTGCTTGGAAATGCCGCGGTGGTGTCGCCCTTCTGTGCTTAGCGAAGTCGGCCTCCTTGCCTGTTTCAGAAGCGCCATCTATTAGCGCGCTTCTTTCCCGCTCGGTGCACAGATGCGTCCTTGTGCGCGCGACTGACCATTTGCCAGTACATGGTCGTCGTTGTCGCGATGAAATCGCGGCGCGTGTGCGCCTCAAGCTGATACGCCACGTAGCACGCACTGAACGACCGTACGAGCGTGCGGACCCCCGGCACGATAGAAGAGAGGTGTTTAAGGTATTTTTGGAGTCGGGAATGTCGAATGTCGCGCCACTTTTGCGATTCTTCGTCTGTTTCGGTCCTTTTCGGATGCGTTAGGCTGGTTTTGGAGGAAAGGTCCGAAAACCCCATCCAGAATTGTGGTACAGCGCTGTGTACTAGCCAGCCAGGACAAGTCTGGCCAGGACCAACAAGATGACTTTTCGACTGCGTTTGGGCACTGCTTCCAACGCGGTGCTTACTTCCCTATCGTGCTGCACGTTCCAGCTCGGTGCAAAGATGGACCGTTGTACGTTCACGTTCCAGCGCATGTTGCCAGTAATGTTGGCGTTTTGCCGAGACGAAATCTGCGCGCTCCATCCAGCCGATCCACCACATAGCCAGGCTTAGGTCTCCCGTCGTGTTGTGGCGTCACCCGCGTCTCTTCTGGGAGGGAGGGAAGGAGCGAGCACGCGGTGCCCCGCAACGCGCGGCGCCCCGCAGCGCGCGGTGATAGCATCATTTACCTCAGTACATGTGCACAGGTGTATGTGTGTGTGTACAGGTGTGTAGGTGTACACCTCAGTACCGAAAAGTTCAGCTTCAGTGGGTGGTTTAAGCCAATCGGCGGAGTGCCACGTTGACACTCGCGGAGTGTCACGTTTAACTAGTTATGTCAAGCGAAAGCGCACGTCGAGACCTTTCAGTTGCCCTATCGCACGCCGCTCTACGACGTAAGACGAGCGAGTAATAGCCGTTTTCAGTTTGAACCTTCGGGTTACTGTAGCACGCGGAATTCAAACTTTAGAATTTCGAAGTCTCTTAGCGACATTACCAGTAAGTCGAGAGCTATCCATAAAGCCCAAGATCGCCTTCCTACGACTTACCAACGCCTAGATATGAGAGCGTGACGGACGGACGGACGTACGTACGTACGCACGAAAAGCTCTCGTAGGGGTTCGCCCGGCTGAGGCCGGGCGAAAAAACCCTGTCGGTGGGGTCCTGTGCTGTGGTGGGTGGGAGCATCTGAAGAACAAGGGGGAGGGCGCGACTACCGAATACGGATTCTTTTCCGGATGGGGGGGGGCAGACCTATCTACATATATATCTCCCGAAAAAGTACAAAAAGGAGTGCGCGCAGAGTAATTCTGGGCGCCGGGAAGATTTGTGTTGAACAGATATTTGTTCGGGATGACCGAGTTCCATTAAGGAGGGCAGTATTCGAATCGGTTCATTGCCCCATTCCACTCCTAATGTTAACGTGTACTAACAAGTTGACGGTAACCCATGACGTTGCGTGATCCGGCAGATACCGAATCCCTTGAGAACTAGACCCTCAATTTGCACGTGTAGGCACTATACAAAACGGAAGGACAGACGACACTGTTGCGCACGCATAGCCAAGTTCGTCTTATTCGTTCATTCACAGAAACGGTATGCCTGTTCCTGGCCTGCTTGACACACGCACTCTAGCGTCGTCAGGTAGAAGTGCCGTGCCAATAATGAATGCCGCAGCTGTGGCGGCGGCGGCGGCGGCGACTGTTGTTTCCTCCCTCCACTTACCTGCAGCGCAGCGTCGACCGCCGACCGAGTAGGTTAGGGAGGCACGTATTCACCGTGCACTACCAATTCACTATCGTCCATCTCTGTCGTAGAGTACTCTCTGCGTGGTTGCTGCTTACCCTAAGGATATTTCTATCGAGGTCGACAAACACTGCGTGCATTCGGCGCCCTCGCCGTGTGTGAGTTGATTAAAACAGTTGGGTTTGGTCGACTGGCCGGCCTGCTTCTAATTCCAGCCACTAGCCCTGCCTCTGAGCTCCATATTGCATGCAGTGCAGCGTGGCAGGCGAATTGCTTTAGCTAGTTTTGACATTTTCGCCCGAGTAGCCAGGCCTGTATGATGCTTTGGGTCTTTGCCCTCAATAGCAGCCCATTTTCAAACTAATCAATAAAGGAGCGTGAAGCTGCGGCGAGCTGGACTTTCCAGAGAAGTAGTAGTAGCGTCTTCCTGTGCCCAAGTGCATGCAAATGTTCAGTGGCGGATCCAGGATTTTGGAATGGGGGGGGGGCGGAATTTTTGAGGCCACATGGGGGACCAAGATGCTATAAAAGCACATAAAAAAATTTGCGCCGCAGGCAAAATTTTTGCCGATTTTGGTCTATGTTGGTACAAAAATGTTTTAAAATAGCGCCGCAGGCAAAAAAATTGGGCCGATTTTGACCTATTTTGGTACAAAAGTGCTACAAAATAGCGCCGCAGGCAAAAATTTTGGCCGATTTTGGCCTATTTTGGTGCAAAAGTGCTATAAAATAGCGCCGCAGGCAAAAATTTTTTGCTCTGGAGGTGCTGCCGCGCAATTTTTTGGCACTCCTCCCCTCCAAAAGGGAGGAGTGCTATAGTGATCGTGCGGATTCTGTGTAAATTCAAACGCTCATAAGTCGGGCTAGGGATGGCCGATCGGGGCGAATTTTTTTTTATTCGATAGGTCTCTGGAAGGCGCAGGGTGGATCGAAGGTCTCGACTTCCGTCCGGGACCCGATTTTTGACAAGTTGCCAAAAACCCGGTTTTTTGGCCTCCGACGAACTTTGGACGCTTAGAATAGTGCTCCGGTAGAACGGAGCGAGACGAGCTTTGGGCCAAATATGTAAAAGACATTGGGCTTTCCGATGGTATAGGCGCCGTCGGGCTGGGTCCGGGCCTGCCCGGGCCGGGTACCAAAAACCGGGTTTTTCGACCCAAAAGTAGGGGTTCACGGTCAGGTCGTAGTTTTCTTGTTTTTAAGGCTGACCGGAAGTTGTTTGCCCCAATTGAAGAACTTGGATAGCTCTATCCAGAATCGTTTTATATGATGCGCTCAGAAGTGGGACCGGCCGGGGAATTCACTCCAAAGTTAGGCCCTGGGTTTCCGGGTAAAACTTCGGGCCGGTGTAACTTTTGATAGGGTGCCCGTATCGAGATGGGGTAAAGACCAATCGATAGAGCTCGGCGAGCTCTACAACATTGTAGTAGGTCACTTCTGTCGGAACCGCCAATTTTTGGGTGAAAATTTGAAAAAATCGATTTTTGGGTCAAAATTTAAAAGTTCGTCATTTCCCATTTCTTGCTGTGCACATCGATTTCGACAACACTAGCACAGTTTTTGAGTGTTACAAATACCTTCACTGTGGCAAAGTTTCAACTTTGGACGGCGCCAATTTTTGGGCGAAATTTCAATTTTTCCAACAAATTTTCGGTATTTCGGTGCAAAGTGGGGTCAGTTGAGACATTTCGGCGTCAGTTGGACTTCCACGTGATAGAGCATCAAAAGATACGTTGTTTTTGTTATATCACTTTTTTCGTCCGACGCGTATTTTGGCGGGAAATTCAAATTCAAAATTTTTGGCTGCCCGATTTGTCCCGGGCACCTACCGTGTAAGTACTCGATTCCGGCTTTTCGGGGATGCTGATAACGAATTTGATGTTGTCTTTTCGTTTTGAGATGTGTGGGACCATTTTTGAAGAATTTGCTTGCCACCATACGTGCCCTCAAGTGGAAATGGAAAACTTGGTTGTGTCAGTTCAGCTGAAGCTAGGTGTGCTGTATGTCAAATGTGGTGTATTGGAGGGTCACAATTCAGAATTTGCTATTAATTTTGCGATCAGCATGGCCACTAAGCCTCACTGACATGTCTCGTTGATCAATGCACAGCATGATTCAACTCCCAAAATTCTTCTGAAAGAGGGGAGGAGTGCCCCGAGGGGCTCTGCCCCCGTCTACTAATCTTGTTTTTCTCGGGAGGGGGAATGGAGGGGGGGGGGCGGTTTGGTCGAATGGCGGGGGGCGGACGCACAACCGCCCCCCCCCCCCCCCCCCCCCCCCTGGATCCGCTACTGCATATGTTGCTTACGTCCAATGAAGTACGTACGTAGCGATAGAGTGCGCCGTCGCACTTTGGTCTATTGACGGAAAGTGCCTAACCGGGCAGGACAGGTAATCTGACTGCTCGCCGCGAGAAAAGGTTCTCGGCATGTGCACGCGCGCAACTGCATGCATTCTTCTATACCTAGCGACAATTACGCTCTCGACGGGAGGCGGCCGGACCGAACTGGACGCCAGCGCGCGCGCGACAACCAGTTTTAGTTTTGCGCAGCCCATTCTACTGCACTCGTGCGCCGGCGTCCTCGCATTGTTGCAGTCGCTGATCTGAAGTGAAAAGTGCACTTTGCTTCCAGTCTAGTCGTTCAAGAGGCGGACACGAACTACCCAAACATCTGACATCTGTAGATCAAGGGAACCTTCTGAACACAATGTCGATGGAGCTTGACATCGAAGAAAGCCGTGAGTCACCACCTTGCACAACATGATAGCATGTACGTAGTAAGTAGGCAGTATCATCGTAGAGGAAGACTGCGAACGCAAATTAACAACGTTTCAAGCTAATTGGAAGCTGCTGCTCGTGAGTTCAGGTGTGCGCCACTTGTTAACGTTATATTTACCAGCGGAACGTTAGGCGGATCTATTTCATCCGATTGGCGGATCTTTGCGATTTCGCGATCCGCTGGGCCGATTCGGCACAAATTTCAACTCGTGTTCGGATTTATGATGCTGATCACATATTATTAGAGAAATTTCAAAAATTCTTTCGCGCTCGTGAGTTATAGGGCTTCAGACAACTTTGGTATTGCGCTGCAGTCGAACGCGACGTCGTACGAAGTTGGTGTAATTGAATAAAGTATTTGACTTTGTACCATTTATCTACACACCAAATTTCAGCTCAATTGATTGTAATCTATATATGTGAAGAAATGGCCAATTTACGCAAAATCAGTATACAATCAATTGGGCTCAAAATTGGTGTGTAGATAAAGGGTATAAAGTCAAATACTTTATTCGATTGCACTAACTTCGTACGACATCGCGTTCGACTGCAGCGCAATGTCAAAGTTGTCCGAAGCCCTATAACTCACGAATGCGAAAGAATTTTTGAAATTTCTCTTTTGATATGTGACCGGCATCCCAAATCCGAGCACGTGTTGAAATTTGGGCCGAATCGGCCCGGCGGATCGCGAAATCGCAAAGATCCGCCAATCGGATGAAATAGATCCGCCTAATGTTCCGCTGGGAAATATAACGTTAAGTGTCCCCAGCCTTTCAGCGCTAATGTTCTGCTACCAGTGCGAGCAGACGAAGTCTACGACCTCCGAACGGGGCTGCGTCAAGCTGGGCGTCTGCGGCAAGACTCCGCAGGTGGCCAAGTTGCAGGACCTGCTCGTCTACGCTTCATATGGTCTGGGCGTCTACGCCCACCGCGCCCTCGAGGCTGGTGTCGAGGTCGACGTCCACGTCGCATCCGACCTCATCTGCTCCTCTTTCTTCGCGTACGTGCAAACAAACCATACCATTTTTTCGCTCGGCCTCAGCCGGGCAAAACATTAAGAGCTCGGCATGCGTGAGTCCGTTCATCCGTTCATGCGTACGTCACGCTTGCTGCGGGGTTAAATAACTCGCCCGGCAGTGTCGTAGGTAAGGCGGAGTTCGAGACATCCGTGCAGGCAGCCCCTCCAGAACGTGCAATCAGCTGTTCGAACGCTGAATTCTTGCTTTTGCATGTGATTCTTTTACCAGGGAGTTGATTCCTTCCATATCAGACTATGCTAAGGCTCGCCCTGCGCCCATAGAAGGAACACAAGAGTCTGAGTCGGCGTCGCAGTCTGGCGGTCCGCGCGCACTGAAGTTGGTGGTCGCGCTAAACCTCAGCTGAGACCCGCCAGGTGCGACGTCGACAGAGTTTTAGTGCAAACTGTGTGGGGCGATCGCTCCACCGTACACTTCACGTCCTGCTCAGGTCTGCTGTGCCCCCTCGGCCGCGACGATTGCGCGGTTTGGAGGGACCGCCCTCCAGAACGCGCCATATTGATATTGCGTAGTCTGGAGGGTGCCCCTCCAGATTGTGCAATATTGCGCAGTCTGGCTGGATTGCGGAAAGTGGATGCAACATATATACTAGCCTTTGATAGTTGTAGCCTTCGATAGGGTAGCGCTGTGGAGCGTACAATGCTTGCTATCCTTTGGAGACAATTGCAGCGTGGTACTGAAAATGCTGTGTCCGATGGTGCTGTCCCATGATGTAGTCCAATCGGAGGTCACTCGTTCTTCATTCAGGACGTTGACCAACGTCAACTTCGACGAGGAGCGTTTCCCGCCGATGATTCGTGAGACGCTCCGTATGCGCGACCACATCCGCTCCGAGTACGAGAGCGCCATCAACTCGAAGAATCGCTTCGCCTTCCTGCCCGGGCGCGAGAAGGTCGACATGTTCCACCCGGAACCCAACAGCGCTTCGGACTACAAGCTTCCAAAGGGCCACGAGTACGACATCAAGGTGATGGAGCTGGAAGGTGGGAAACCGAGTTGGTATTGCATTACACTGTGGAACTGCTGAAAAGAAAACTGGAATGCAATAACAGGCGCAAAGGTGGGCGTCCGTCGTCTGACGGAGAAGTACGGCGACTCCATCAACGGAGTGCGCGAGATGGTCGTCTACGGCCTGAAAGGGACCGCCGCCTACTACTGCCACGCCAACCAGATGGGCCAGCGCGACGAGGACACCGTCGAGAAGAAGATCTTCGAGGTGATCGAATCGAATCGGCAACCACAGCAGATGAAATTCATCCGTAGCGGCGCAAAGTTCCAAGCAACGAACAGGCGCTGAACTGGCTGGAGACGGGACCTGAGTCCGAGCGCGAGGACTTGGGGGCCAACCTGGGCTGGGCCCTGAAGATGGGCGAGATCAACCTCAAGGTGATGGAGCTGCTCGACAAGGGTCACCGAGAGCAGTTCGGCACGCCAGAGCCAAACGTCGTCAAAGACTACCCAACTGAGGGGAAGGTGAGAGCTGGATCTGAAAAGAGTAAAATAGGGGTGTGACATCCAATGTCGTGAATGGCGAATTCAGCGTCCAGTCAATCAATCGGCCCAATGGGCGCCCGCGTTTCTAATCGTGTCTTGCGCTCGCGATATTCGAGAACAGCTGCAATTGTGTACATACATCCGCACTGGCCTACGGTCCCGCGATCAAATAGCAAACGCATTTCCGTTCAGTGCATCCTGGTGTCTGGACACGACATGACCGACATCCATCGCATTCTCCAGTACACCAAGGGCAAAGGCGTCAAGGTCTACACGCACGGAGAGATGCTGCCAGCCCACGGATACCCGAAACTGAAAGAGTTTGACGTACGAATGTGTAGCGCACATGGGTGTTCATGATGACAAGCAGCTGCAAATGGAAAAAGGTGAAGAGCATTTTCAGCACTTGGCGGGCCACTTTGGCGGCGCCTGGCAGCAGCAGCAGGCGGAATTCCCCAAGTTTCCAGGCCCAGTCATTGTGACCACCAACTGCATAATCGAGCCGCGCAAGTCATACAAGGTTAGCAGACCGCAAGACAGGGCGGAATTGATTGTATCAGCAAGCAGTCATTCTAATCGTGGTGTGGTTGGCCTACTCTGCGGACAGAACGATGGGCCGCAATATGGGTCGCGCTACGTTGCCCATTGATACCGTTGAAAGTACACGCACGCCTCCGGTCTTAACGGCCCTTTTGTCATATTAGTGGCACA
Organism: Linhomoeus sp. GSCO2_2; assembly: GCA_030248115.1. Lineage (NCBI taxonomy): Eukaryota > Metazoa > Nematoda > Chromadorea > Monhysterida > Linhomoeidae > Linhomoeus > Linhomoeus sp. GSCO2_2. The sequence continues at coordinate 17,929 of JASAMZ010005269.1, read as the reverse complement.
TGTGACCACCGTTCTCCACACCACAGGACCGTCTGTATACGTTGAACACGGTGGGCTGGCCTGGAGTCAAGCACATCGACACACGGAATCCTGACACACTGGAACAGGTGGTGTCGCAGGCGCTATCCATGGACGGCTTCACGGCCGACGACGTCGACAAATCAGAGAAGAGGGAACTCAAAGTCGGATTCGGCAGAGAGGCCATTCTCGGAAACGCCGAGACAGTAGGTGGTGGAACAATCACTTGCTTGGGGCTTAACAGCTTGTGCAATATACGACGGGTCACACGACCCATGAAGTTTATAAACGCACTCATGTCAACTCTTGCTATGAATGAGGTAGGATTGCCCGCGCTGACCAAGCAGCTTCTGCCTGCATCGGCATACGAATCTGGTACTTGACGTGATCATTGTTAGCAACTAGCAGCACGGCCGTTCGTGCCGGGCTTTTTTCGCCCGCCCTCAGGCGGGCGACACCATACGAGAGCTCGGCGTGCGTGCGTGCGTGCGTCCGTCCGTGCGTGCGTGCGTGCGTGCGTGCGTCACGCTCTCAGATCTCGGCGTTGGAAAGTCGTAGAGAGACGATCTTGGGCTCTACGGATAGGTCTCGACTCACTGATCATTAGTCATAACCGGTGTCGAGACTCAAAAATTTGAATTTCGCGAGTTACAGTAACCTAAAGGTCGAAAACGCAAAACGGCTCTAACTCACTCGTCTTACGTCGTAGAGTGGCAATCGACACGTCAGATGAAAGCTCTCGGCGCGCCCATTCACGTGGCAGTAAAAATGTTCTAAATTACGCAAACACGCACCGCTGAAAACGCCATTCTGGGGATTCAGACACTAAGATCGATCTAACTCGCTCAACTGGCGTCGTAGAGAGATGATCTCGAGCTTTTTGGATAGCTCCCGACTCACTGATCATTTGTTCTCCAATCGGTCGAAATGCAAAAGTTTGAATTTTGCGAGTTACAGTAACTCGAAGGTGCAAAAGCACAAAACGGCTCTAACTCGCTCGTCTTACATCGTAGAGCGGCAATCGACACGCCAGGTGAAAGCTCTAGACGTGCTCTTTCACGCGGCTGCAAAACTTTGTTCAATTACGCAAACACGCACCGCTGAAACGCCATTATCGGGATTTTGACGCTTAGATCGCTCTAACTCGCTCAACTTGCGTCGTAGGGAGACGATCTCGAGCTTTTGGACAGCTCCCGACTCACTGATCATTTGTTCTTCAATCGGTCGAAATTCAAAAGTTTGAATTTTGCGAGTTACAGTAACTCGAAGGTGCAACAGCACAAAACGGCTCTAACTCGCTCGTCTTACATCGTAGAGCGGCAATCGACACGCCAGGTGAAAGCTCTCGACGTGTTCTTTCACGCGGCTACACAACTTTGTACAATTACGCAAACACGCACGGCATAAAACGCCATTCTCGCGATTTTAACGCTAAGATCGCTCTTTGCTACATGCAGAAGTGCGACACGGTTTGATTGCTCGTAGTGCGCTCTTTTGTGCTCTGTCAATTGTTTGCCAACACTTTTACAAGTTTTTGTCACTTTTTTAAAAGCGTTGCTTGAAAGAGGGATGTTCTTCCTCTAAAAGCCAAATCGCGGGCGAAATCAATATTGCTAATGCAATACCCTCTGGCGAAGCGGGGGCTCATGAAGCGGAGCATGCGGGCGATGAACTCTCGCACTCTCTGCAGAAAGAACGCAACTCTTTGCAATGTCAGTCAAAATACAAACTCAACTTTTTAATACCGGAGCTTGTTTAGATATGGCCCCCAGACAACAGACAAGCGCCTCTGTGGCGCTTATTTGGCACGCCTTCCAAATAAGCGCCACATGAGGCGCTCATTTGGTGACAAGCTCTTTAAATAGTGTGTATTTTACTGCCTTGTGTTAATCAGCCACCGAGAAAATGGGTCTCAGCGTTTGAGTTGAGTCTGACTTCTCCATTTCATAAGAGAATTCAAACAATTGTGTGTACCAATTATGTGTTAAACACCAGTAGATAGATTGTGTGTCGCCTGTGTCTTGATTATCTATGCGCTTCTGTCGAGCACAAGCTATGTATTATATGGAAGTGCCGAAAGCCCTTAGATTAGACTTTCCAATAACCGCCCAGAGGCGCTCATTGGTTGATGTTTGGTTTGAAGTGCTAAAACTTAGTCAGCGCCCCATGGCACTTTCGGAAAAACCTCTTCCAACGATTTCCATAACACTGTACGACACATTCCTTGCATCCACAGGTGGTGAAGGCGGTCAACGGTGGCGCTCTGAAGCACGTGTTTTTGGTCGGCGGCTGCGACGGCAGCGAGCCGGGACGGAACTACTTCGCTGAGCTCGTCAACGATCTGCCGCCAGAGACTTTGGTGCTGACGCTTGGCTGCGCCAAGTTCCGCTTCAACAAGGCCAAAGACTACGGCACACTTGGCGACTCTGGCATCCCACGCCTACTCGATATGGGGCAATGCAACGACAGCTATGGGGCCGTCAAGGTCTGACATTCTGCATTCAAGATAGTATACTTTGAACTCACGCTTCGGCAGCGACTATGCACGGTTATGGAGTGGCACTGTACGAGATACTGTTGACTACGCCTACTTTTGTAGGCCACTCAACACGTCCACGTAGGGAGTTTATGTCATGTCACCTCAAGTACACCATGTCAAATTTAGGTGGCCCTAGCGTTGGCCGAAGCCTTCAAGACAGACGTGAACGGTTTGCCGCTGTCGCTGTGCATCAGTTGGTTCGAACAGAAGGCCGTCGCCGTCCTGCTCACCCTCCTTCATCTGGGCGTCAAGAACATCCACCTGGGACCTGTCATGCCCGCCTTCATCACTGATGAGGTCGCTTCCACTTCTGCGACTCACTGCGCCGTCCGTACCGTAATTTTCCATTCGTAAAGTGACGACCCTGAGGCGAACGTCACCATGACAATTGGCTGTTCTCCAGCACATAAGCGGCCCCTTCTTGTCCTCGCAGCGGACTGTACATACGTGCTCATTGCAGGTCTACTTCATTCTCAAGGACAAGTTCAACCTGTTGCCAATCGAACTAAAGCGAAGTCGCGACCCCACCGAAGATATTGACCTGATGATGGACCCCACTGTGACCGACTTCTAGGCCGCACATTGTCCTCCTCTCCGTCTTCCTCAGATACCGAAACATTTGATGGATTAAGGAAGCAGCTTGTCTTCTCTCTGCATTCGGCTTCGTCCAGCAACTGTCACTTCCAGCACCTATTCGTCTGGTTCCGGTACATAGTCGGTTTAAGCATTCACAGCAAAACTGCTGAACAAAGGCTAGGAGCGCACACACAGGTGGAATAAAGCCCTTTATTCGACGTTTCGGAGCTGAACTCGCGAGTTCAGCTCCGAAACGTCGAATAAAGGGCTTTCTTCCATCTGTGTGTGCGCTCCTAGCCGTTGTTCAGCAGTTTTGCTGTGAATACTTATAACCACAGAGCGCGATGAGTTTCTTCGTGTATAGTCGGTTTGTTGCTATAGCAGAAACACTGCTTGAGCTCGACGCGTGGCGGATGTGGCATATCGTCAAACGCCATAAGCCCCCCACCATTCATTATTTCGGCGCCACGTTGTCCAACGACGAGACAAGGAAGGGGGCTTACTGGAGTATCTACGGTATGCGCGTAAGTTCCATCCGTAGGTGTGTGTAGCTAGTTCTATATGTAGGTAGGCACTGTACCCACCGTACTGATAATGAAGTGTGTTCTCCAGTTATCATCATGTTGATTCTACTTGTCATCCCTCGTACCTACCTGTGGTGACGTAATACAAATACGTAGAGACAAGTCCATTCACGAAGGAAGAGTTCTCAAGAATGAAATGGCCAAATTTCATTACACTTGCTGAGTATCAACGGCTCAACTGTCTACAATATGGAACGAAACCCCTGTTTTGTTTGCGGCCGACCCTATTTTTTCGCCGCGCCTCAGCGCGGCGAGGTGTAAACATATGTCGCATCCGGACGGCGCAATCCCCCAGAATGTGCAATATTGCACGATTTGGAGGGGTGCCCCTCCAAACGGCGTAATATAACGCGTTCTGGAGGGCAGCCCCTCCAGAACGTGCAATCAGCTGCTAGAACGTTGAATTCTTTTACCAGGAAGTTGTTTGCTTCCGTATCAGGCTATGCTTAGGCTCGCCCTGCGCCCAGATACGGATCACAAGAGTCTAGTCGGCGTCGCAGTCTGGCGGGTCGAAGCTTAGGCGTAACGCGACCGGTGACCGACTTCAGGGTGCGCGGAGCGCGCCCTGTAGTTGGTGGTCGCGCTAAGCCTCAGCTGAGACCCACCAGGCGCGACGCCGAAGAAGTTTTAGTGCAAACTGTAAGTGGAATAAACACTCCTCCATCTTATTCACCTCCTGCTCAGGCCTGCTGTGCCCCGCCGACCAGAGATTGCGCGGTTTGGAGGGTGCGCCCTCCAGGACGCGCCATATTGCGTAGTCTTCTGGCTGGATTGCGGAAAGTGGGTGCAATGCCCGTCTTCAGGCGATGCCCGTCTAGACGGCCATCGCCTGATGCGTCAATCAATCCCCGTCTTCCTTGGGAAAAGACGGCCATCGCCTGGTGCGCCAGGCGATAGCCGTCTTCTGCTCGAAAAGACGGCCATCGCCTGATGGACCAGTCAATCGCCGTCTTCAACGTGAAAGCTGTCGTAAGCGCTGGCAGAGAGAAGGGGCACGACCGGCCTGAGCAGGAGGTGAAGTAGATGGAGTTTTTATTCCACTTGGTGTTTGCACTAAAACTCGGCCGGCGTCGCGCCTGGCGGGTCTCAGCTGAGGCTTAGCGCGACCACCAACTTCAGGGCGCGCTGAGCGCGCCTTGAAATCGGTCACCGGTTGCGTTAAGCCCAAGCTTCGACCGGAGTCAGAAGATGGAATCGAGTACCTACACCGCGACTGCAGGTGCCCCAGCAACCCCGCCAGTTATAATTTTGAATTCAAATCCCGCCCAAATACGCGTCGGACGAAAAAAGTGTTTCGAACAAAAACTATGCATCCTTCGATGCTCTACCACGTGAAGTCGAATTGACACCAAAATGTATCAATGGGAGTAGTTATACAGCTGTTCGCCAATCGGTAACTTAGACGGCCTTAAATTTGGCAATTTACACGCTGTAGAAAAGACCAGACAAATTATGCCGTGTTCGCCCGTGCGGTTCATAGATGACTCCCCTTAAGCACTACGCACACATTAAAGTACGTAGTACTACGGACAAATTTTGGGGCCATTTTTCGCTTAAGCACGCAAAATCCCAATTTGGACAAATTTCGGAGATTTTGGAAATAGTTAAGGAATGAGTTAGCTTAATAGTCTATTAGTTATTTTATTTATTTATTTATTTATTTATTTACTTATTTATTTATTTATGTACATATGTATGCACATCTCGCGCACGTACGCATGTACATATGTACGCACGCGTTCGTACGCGCGTACGTACATGTGTACGTACGTTCGTGCGTACGTATCTACGTACGTACATACGTAAGTATGTACGCGCAGATTTATGACGTTGCGGATAACCTGCGGTTAACTCTTTCGAGACCACAAACTCGCTAAAAATCGCAAATTTGTTAAAAATCCCACATATGCAGGGGCTCCCGCACGGACGTGTTGTATGCATGGCATCCCTAATGGTGCCATGTTGTATGCATGGCATCTCTAATGGTGCCATGCTGTATGCATGACATCCCTAATGGTGCCATGTTGTATGCATGGCATCCCTAATGGTGCCATGCTGTATGCATTGCATCCCTAATGGTGCCATGTTGTATGCATGGCATCCCTAATGGTGCCATGCTGTATGCATGGCATCCCTAATGGTGCCATGCTGTATGCATGGCATCCCTAATGCTGCCATGCTTACAGGCCTCCCTACAACGTCAAGATAGTAAAATGAGGGGTGGGGGGCCTACGAAAGGGACCCCATTTTCCTATACCCCCTATGCTAAAGCTAAAGCCGTTTTCAGTTTTGACCTTCGGGTTACTGTAGTGCGCCCAATTCAAACTTTTGAACTTCGAAGTCTTTTAGCTGAATTATCAGTGAGTCGAGACCTGTCCGTGGGTTGACGCAAAAATAAAGTATAGGGTTATGACGTCGTGGATAACCCACGGTTAACTCTTTCGAGACCACAAAAATGTGCCACACTCACCAAAAATCACAAATTTGTTAAAAATCCCACATATGCAGGGGCTCCCGCACGAACGTGTTGTATGCATGGCATCCCTAATGGTGCCGTGCTTACAGGCCTCCCTACAGTGTCACGTGTTAACTGGTTCTCGAACGTACGGAGCCGGTTTGAACAACATAGGCAGAGCCTCCCGCATAGAAATTTGGCAAATTTCCAACAAAATTCGTCAAATTTAACAATTTTTCACAAAAATTTCCAACAAAATCTGGCCATTCCCTAGTCCCAGAATTCATTTAATTATGTAATTATGTAATTATGTAATTATTTAATTATGTAATTATTTAATTATGTAATTATGGAATTATGCAATTATTTAATTATGTAATTATGTAATTATTTAATTATTTGCACCCCCCCCCCCCTGAATAGAAACGTGAGTTATACCTCTAACGCCGAAGCCTTTAGAGAGCGTCCAAAGGCGCTAGAAGCTGGCTTTAGATGTAATAGGAGCCCATTTCGGCCGCGCCCTTCGCGCCGAAGCAAAAAGCGAGCGACCGGCTGAACGGGCGCCGTTACACCACAGCCTTCGTCAGCTGTCTAAGACAGCTTTGCTCGGGCTTCGCCTCTTGGGCCTTTACACCATTCGACCTTCTCTTTAGCCCCTTCGCGCGAAAGAGCACTCATTGAAACGTTCGTTGAGAGGTACATACGAGTGGCGCCGTGGTTTGAAAAGATCTAATTGGATTCAAATTCGAAAAGCGCTGCGACGAATTGGGCCGCTCTACTAATCTGCACCGCATATTCCTGAGAAATCGTCTACCGTAACCGTGAAATGGAGGACACTTTACCATCCGGTACAAAAATTCCATTACTTTTAACCTATTCATTGGTAGACTTGGCTAGTTTTTTGCAGCGCCACATCTAAAATGGACTTAATTCTAACCTCCAAAGGCAAAAATTGTCAAGTTTTGCAATGTAGAAATACAAATATTTGTATTTTTAAACTCACGATGCAAATTTTGACCATTTCTAAGCTCAAATCGTGAATAATATGCGCTTATTTAGGTACTTAAGCATTTAAATGTTTAGGTATTTATGCAATATTAGCTATTTGTTTATTTAAACATCAGCTATTTATGCATTAAAATATTTAGATAATAAGGCATTTAGATATTTAGGTATTTAGGCGGAACAAATTTGTGTATACTTGAGCTTCAAATACACAATTTGTGTTATTTCTCGAGTTCGAAAGAAGAAAATTTGCATATTTTTAGCCCAGAATACAGAAAATATGCATATTTTTTTGTTCGAATACAGAAAATCGCATATTTTTGGCACTCCGCCGCTTGAAAAGCGAAGGAGTGCTATAGGAGCGGTAAAGCCCACAGTTAACACCAACAGGGCTGGCGCTCGCTACGAAGCACCTAGGGAGCAAAATTTTTTTTTAAAAGATAGCTTATGACGACGCGCAGCGTGCTCGGGGGGTGAAAAAATTTCGGTGGTGGAAGAATTTTGCGAAAATTCAAAAATTCAAATTTTTGCTAAGTAAAAAAAAATATTCACGCCATAACTCTCGCAAAAGTGGATCGAATTTGGTGATTTTTGGATATCTTGTAGCCCCGTTGATGCTCTTCAGAACCAGACTGGAACGGGCTCCCTAGGTGGTCCGACGCGGGAGTACGGTAGAAAAATTGAATTTCAAAATTTTTTTTCGTCCTTTAAAAAATCATAACTCGAATTTGCGACGGTGGATTCTCGCAAACTCTTCGATCCGGCCTAGACAATTGCATGACCTTTCGTTTGGCACCAAAATCGCCGAGATCGGTCTTGCCGTTCGGGAGATCCGCGGTGGCAAAAGTCCCGGGTCCCGAGCGGAAAATTCGGATTTTCAACTCTGAATGGATTTTTGAGTTGGAAAGCGTGCTGTTAGCGGCAAATTGACCATTGCAACGTGTTCAGCGTCAGAAGTTGGTCTAGACGAAGTGTCTTGACCATTTTGAGGTACCGCACCCCGGCCGCGCCGAATTTTTGAATCCCGGGGTCAAATTTTCGAAATTTTGTTTTCACTTGTTTCGGGGGTTTCCGACGACGCTGAACACGAATCCGGTGTTTGTTTTGCGATTTTAGACGCCCTTACCCTGATTTCGGCACCCGGCCGGCCAAAAATTGGGTCCCGGGCCGGGGTCGGATTTTCAAAATTGCGTTGACAGTTGTGTGACTTGTGTCTGGGCTTTCTGACGCCGCAGAACGCGAATCCGTCGTTTGTTTGGCGATTTGCGGTGTATTTAGCTTGATTTTGGCCGAATACTCACGCTCTGTAAAATTTCGCGAACTTCCGAAACTACCGCCCGCCATTGATTTTGCTGCGCCTACAGTACGCCGTCCATATAAGACGCGCTGAGAAAGGCGTCTACGCACGCGCAATGAACCGAGTTATAGGAGCATCGTACTGTAGCACTTCGGAAACCGACGCCGTCCACCCCAGCGGGGGATCCCCCGCTGTGTAGCGCAGATAAGGCGCGCCGTACAATTGGGGCGCTGCTGCCATTCTACATTGTGAGTGGGTATAGACACTCAGTGGTCAGTACAGTCTGCTCCAACGCGTCCCTTGCGCCACATCGGCCTCTAAGTGTATGGCATCTGCTTAGGCCCACCCTGGGCTATAGACCCCAGTTCTACACTGAAACAATTGGGAACAAACAAATTTAACGGGAATGCAACACTTGTTGGAGTTTCTGTGCCCCCGTCTGCTAAAACAATCACGCGGAGTGCCTATCTGACACTCAAGGAGTGTCACGTATCACTTGTTTACTTATTTAAGCTCCGAATATGGTAAAATTACAAAATATATAACGTTCCATATGAAATTTACTTGATTTCCAGCTAAGAACGGGACATTTTGGCTCCTTTTGCTCGCCGATGACGGCGAGCAAAAGGAGCCAACATGTCCCGTTCTTAGCTGGAAATCAAGTAAATTTCATATGGAACGTTATATATTTTGTAATTTTACCATATTCGGAGCTTAAATAAGTAAAAAATATGCGATTTTCTGTATTCGAACAAAAAAATATGCATATTTTCTGTATTCTGGGCTAAAAATATGCAAATTTTCTTCTTTCGAACTCGAGAAATAACACAATTTGTGTATTTGAAGCTCAAGTATACACAAATTTGTTCCGCCTAAATACCTAAATATCTAAATGCCTTATTATCTAAATGTTTTAATGCATAAATAGCTGATGTTTAAATGCACAAATAGCTAATATTGCATAAATACCTAAACATTTAAATGCTTAAGTACCTAAATAAGCGCATATTATTCACGATTTGAGCTTAGAAACGGTCAAAATTTGCATCGGGAGTTTAAAAATACAAATATTTGTATTTCTACATTGCAAAACTCGACAATTTTTGCCTTCGGAGGTCAGAATTAAGTCCATTTTAGATGTGGTGCCGCAAAAAACTAGCCAAGTCTACCAATGAATAGGTTAAAAGTAATGGAATTTTCGTACCGGATGGTAAAGTGTCCTCCATTTCACGGTTACGGTAGACGATTTCTCAGGAATATGCGGCGCGGATTAGTAGAGCGGCCCAATTCGTCGCAGCGCTTTTCGAATTTGAATCCAATTAGATCTTTTCAAACCGCGGCGCCACTCGTATGTACCTCTCGACGAACGTTTCAACGAGTGCTCTTTCGCGCGAAGGGGCTAAAGAGAAGGTCGAATGGTGTAAAGGCCCAAGAGGCGAAGCCCGAGCAAAGCTGTCTTAGACAGCTGACGAAGGCTGCGGTGTAACGGCGCCCGTTCGGCCGGTCGCTCACTATATGCTTCGGCGCGAAGGGCGCGGCCGAAATGGGCTCCCATTACATCTAAAGCCAGCTTCTAGCGCCTTTGGACGCTCTCTAAAGGCTTCGGCGTTAGAGGTATGACTCACGTTTCTATTCAGGGGGGGGGGTGCAAATAATTAAATAATTACATAATTACATAATTAAATAATTGCATAATTCCATAATTACATAATTAAATAATTACATAATTAAATAATTGCATAATTACATAATTACATAATTAAATGAATTCTGGGACTAGGGAATGGCCAGATTTTGTTGGAAATTTGACAAATTTGGTGAATTTTTGTGAAAATTGTTAAATTTGACGAATTTCTATGCGGGAGGCTCTGCGTATGTTGTTCAAACCGGCTCCGTACATTCGAGAACCAGTTAACATGTGACACTGTAGGGAGGCCTGTAAGCACGGCACCATTAGGGATGCCATGCATACAACACGTTCGTGCGGGAGCCCCTGCATATGTGGGATTTGTAACAAATTTGCGATTTTTGGCGAGTTTGTGGCGCATTTTTGTGGTCTCGAAAGAGTTACCGTGGGTTATCCACGACGTCATAACCCTATACTTTATTTTTGCGTTAACCCACGGACAGGTCTCGACTCACTGATAATTCAGCTAAAAGACTTCGAAGTTCAAAAGTTTGAATTGCGCGCGCTACAGTAACCCGAAGGTCAAAACTGAAAACGGCTTTAGCTTTAGCATAGGGGGTATAGGAAAATGGGGTCCCTTTCGTAGGCCCCCACCCCTCATTTTACTATCTTGACGTTGTAGGGAGGCCTGTAAGCATGGCAGCATTAGGGATGCCATGCATACAGCATGGCACCATTAGGGATGCCATGCATACAACATGGCAGCATGGCACCATTAGGGATGCCATGCATACAACATGGCACCATTAGGGATGCCATGCATACAGCATGGCACCATTAGGGATGCCATGCATACAACATGGCACCATTAGGGATGCCATGCATACAACACGTCCGTGCGGGAGCCCCTGCATATGTGGGATTTTTAACAAATTTGCGATTTTTAGCAAGTTTGTGGTCTCGAAAGAGTTAACTGCAGGTTATCCGCGACGTCATAAATCTGCGCGTACATACTTACGTACGTACGTACGTAGATATGTACACGCGAACGTACGTACATATGTACGTACACGCGTATGTACGCGTGTGTACATACGTGTGTACATGCGCGAGATGTGCATACATATGTACATAAATAAATAAATAAGTAAATAAATAAATAAATAAATAAATCAATAAATAAATAAATAAAATAACTAATAGACTATTTCTTAACTATTTCCAAAATCTCCGAAATTTGTCCAAATTGGGATTTTGCGTGCTTGAGCGAAAAATGGCCCCGAAATTTGTCCGTAGTACTACGTACTTTAACGTGTGCGTAGTGCTTAAGCTTAGCCATCTGTGAACCGCACGGGCGATTTCCCATACTTTGCAAACAAAACCCCAAAATTTGTCCGTAGTACTACGTACTTTAATGTGTGCGTAGTGCTTAAGGGGAGTCATCTATGAACCGCACGGGCGAACACGGCATAATTTGTCCGGTCTTTTCTACAGCGTGTAAATTGCCAAATTTAAGGCTGTCTAAGTTACCGATTGGCGAACAGCTGTATAACTACTATGGGGCCCACTTTGTACCAAAATACCGAAACAAGCTCCGGTGCAAAGAGTTGCGTTCTTTCTGCAGAGAGTGCGAGAGTTCATCGCCCGCATGCTCCGCTTCATGAGCCCCCGCTTCGCAAGAGGGTATTGCATAGCAATATTGATTTCGCCTGCGGTTTGGCTTTTAGAGCAAGAACATCCCTCTTTCAAGCAACGCTTTTAAAAAAGTGACAAAAACTCGCAAAAGTTTTGGCGAACAATTGACAGAGCACAAAAGAGCACACTACGAGCAATCAAACCGTGTCGCACTCAGGCACGGATCCAGGGGGGGGCCCAGGGGGCCCGGGCCCCCCCTAGAGCCCGGACTGTAGTACTGGGCGGGCCCTTGAAAATTGGAAGTAAAGGCCCACAAATGTAAAAATTTTCGCCTGCGGCGCTTAGAAACGGCAAAATTTTCGCCTGCGGGGCTTAGAAACGGCAAAATTTTCGCCTGCGGCGCTCAGAAACGGCAAAAATTTCGCCTGCGGCGCTTAGAAACGGCAGATTTTTTGTTTGTGGCTCTTAGAAATGGCAAAATTTTCGCCTGCGGCGCCTAGAAATGGCAAAAATTTCGCCTGCGGCGCTTAGAAATGGCAAAAATTTCGCCTGCGGCGCTTAGAAATGGCAGATTTTTTGCTTGTGGCACTTAGAAATGGCAAAATTTTCGCCTGCGGCGCTATTTAAGAGAAAATCTCAACGTGTATACATTTGGGCCCCCCCCCTACAGAAAAATCCTAGATCCGTGCCTGGTCGCACTTCTGTCTATGTTGCAAAGAGCGATCTTAGCGTCAGAATCCCGAGAATGGCGTTTTCCGCGGTGCGCGATTGCGTAATTGAACAAACTTTTGTAGCCGCATGAAAGAGCACGCCGAGAGCTTTCACCTGACGTGTCGATTGCGGCTCTACGACGTGAGACGAGCGAGTTAGTTTTGTGCTTTTGCACCTTCGAGTTACTGTAACTCGCGAAATTCAAACTTTTGAGTTTCGGCCAATGGGACAACAAATGATCAGTGAGTCGGGAGCTATCCAAAAAGCTCGAGACAGTCTCTCTACGACGCAAGTTGAGCGAGTTAGAGCGATCTTAACGTCAAATTCCCGAAAATGGCGTTTTCCGCAGTGCGCGATTGCGTAATTGAACAAACCTTTGTAGCCGCATGAAAGAGCACGCCGAGAGCATTCACCTGACGTGTCGATTGCCGCTCTACGACGTAAGACGAGCGAGCTAGAGCCGTTTTGCGTTTTCACCTTCG